>DWMG01000996.1:0-16644 GCA_018244855.1 Elbella merops
ATCGAAGTGGGTTGTCCTTTTATAATTAACGTATGAGTATAATATTAATAATCTTAAATGTCTCATATTAATTATTGAGTTGAATAGTTGGGGTGGGTGGGCGTCAATTTTTAAAATATGTATAGAAATTGTATTTCATTTGCCGTGGTCGACAACCAAAAACTCTGAAGACCTACTCATCTATAAATTCATATGTCGTTTGTGTCTACTTTAAAGGAACTGTAACAATATTACCTATGGAACTAATAATGCTTGTTTGCTTGTCTGTACACCCTTTTACTCGCGCACATACCGCAGACAGGTTCTCTAATAAGTTGGAGACATCCAGTAACAATTAAATTATTGATTTTACCCACGACTTTTTTTATTTGATGATTTCTGATTGTTTTGATTATAATGGCTATGTAAACTAGATATTATATTTTTGGGACAGCATAATTTAAGATTTTTTTGATAATGATTAAGACAAACGGGAGTGTAAATATTGTGACGTTATAAGTTGACCGGCTTGTTGGTTCAGCGATTAGCGACCTAGATTAATGGGTTGGATTTGGGTATATGTCTATGACGACCACGAGTATTTCTTCTTTATCTAAGTGTAAAATTATTTATATAATTATTTGTTTCTCAATATATACCTATTTAAATGTTTATCACCTGTCTGGTAGCGGAATCTAGAGAACAAATATTGGTTAGTTTTGAATTCCATATCCTAACTACTATTAATAATTAAATTACCATAGTATCTTTAAATTTTAGCCGCAAATTGCAAGTAGAAGCGATTAGCGTGATACATCGATAAGAGTAAAATCTGAATTAATTTTAATATACCAAGAAAATGAAGAAATTGTGAAAAGATAATTATAAGTAGAACTCAGAACTTACGTAGCAGATCTGCTCCATATTCACAGTTCGCCAGATGATCGAACATTGCCGTCAATATAGGAAGCAACACACCATTGATATAACCCAATGACGTTGAAGTCTTTAGATGCGTACCCCTTAGGTGAGCGTATTTACCCTGAAAAGAATCATCATTATAATGCTAGTTACACACATGCTTTACATTGCATGACTAATAAGGCTTATAAGGCTTGACACACAAAACTTCCAATTTATAAACTACAAAGCTACAGACACCAAATGAAAATATCATTTTTTATTATCAACAAGTTTTGACTTACATCTTGCAAATTAATAATAGTGTGTCCAAGGTCATCGGCGACGTTGTTAAAGAAGGTCAACATGGAAGTCCTGATGAACTCAGGGCAATTTTTCACCAGGGATTTGGCATCGATTCCTTTCACAAGCACCTGGAGGCAGCGCACCGTGATACGGACATCTGGACCGAATGCTGCTAACCTGTACAAAAAAAAGGTTTTACTGCTTTTAGGACAGTTTTATTGCTTAAAAGGAAATTTAAGTTAACCGCTTACAGTTTATGCGTATATAGTTTGTTCTTCTATATTAATATGCGTAAGAAATCAAACAATTCATATCAAACATATATACATCCAAGGTATAATAGCGAAGTATAAATATATTTTGCAAATACAATTTTATACGAGTACTTACCTCGATCTTAGCAAGCTGGCCAGCTTGCAGAACAATGCGGCCACCATCTCCTTCTCCTTCAAGCTGGCTGCTCCAACGTTATTGGTCGCGGTCGCAACAGCTATGAAGTAGTTGCGGTGAGTGGAGAAATATTTCTCCATCAATGGAAGTACCACCTACAGCATGGCATATTAGTTAATCTCCAGCCTTCTTCTTATCATTACTAAGAAATCTTGTTACTATTTGCAAACCCATATTATAGTGAAATTCGTGTTTATAACTTTTTAGTGTTCCATTATTTTATTTCTGCAAATGGTACTAGTGTAACGGCTGATAATATTTTTATGTATATTTATGAAATTATATTAAAATCCTATTCGATTTGAGACGTTATTTGTGTATCAGGATACGTAGTGCATATATTTGAGCAATGCAACGTTCTTCTTACAATTCTTCTCGCAAACTTCACGATAAAATAGAAAACACGCTTTTAATAAGGTTTCGCGTCATGAATTTTTTAGTTCAGTTTTTTGTTTGTTTTGTTTTAATAGTATATGTCAGTGTACGTATTATTAAGACTAATATTGAGTTGGAATTAATTAATATTGAGTTGAAATTGAATAAAAAATCAATCATGCACTAGATATGGCTAATTTAAATCGTATTATTTATAAGTGCGATGCAAAATTACATGTACCTTCTTGAAATATTTTAATTCCATCTTGTTTTGCTTGTAATACAATAAAAGAGAGATATAGAGAAAGTGACATGAAAATTTATTATTAAACACATGCATTCATAAACGGAGAGCTTTTCATCTAAATTTAACATTTCCAGGATTTATTACGAAACAATAGAAAAATTAATCGAAGGTTTTGTGGCTGTTTCAGTACACGATAAAAAATTACTAGCTTTAACTCAGCCGTGTTACGGACGAACACAAACTAGTATTGTATATTGTTCTTTTTATATTGTGTATAAATTGATTTTCATGTATAGCGAATGCTTCGAACGCGTTGTTATTCCTGAAGATCCTTTCGTTCTTAAAATATTTCGGGATGGCCGCAACACGCATGAGTTAAGCTGCATTATTTTAAAAATATTCATAACAAGCATTCATTTAGTTACACTGGCAACACTAAATATGTGAGGCAACTCTATCATTGCTTAAAGTATTTAGAAAATTCGAATAATTGTATAAGTACGGCAGTAGTATTATAATTTTAAATTAGTGCAAGAATTCGAAGTTTAACATACCTTGAGAAAAAAAAAATTGCAATACTTGCAAATTTCATACTGATTAAAGTTCGTTTAAGTTCGATTAAAATTTAGTAGAGGATATATAATGTGGTAGGAATTAAAACATTCACATTCTATATTTAAAATTATATGATTAAATTATTCTTAGAATAAAAATATGTTTTGTGTTACCTTAGAAAAGAACTTGATATCCCTCGTGCTAGTCTTAAAGCTAGATCGTCTACTGAATGTAGTGGATGGCTTTAGAAGTTTCATATTGATAGTGGCCCTATCAATATATTGAATCAACTTTTCTAGCAAGGAGTATGCGAATCTGAGCTCTATCGCTACACCTGTAGTGGTCTGTTCGGTATCACTTTGGGTGGATTTGCTGGGTCTATGTAATTTGTACCCCTGGTACTGGAGATATTTAAGGAATTCCTGTGAACGTTCACGATCTTTCTTCTTCTCCTTATCAGTAAGAAGATCGTATGGCACGAGTTGGGGATGAATACCACCTGCAAAGGATTGGTAAATAATATTAAATTATTCTCTGCCACTGCAGTTAAGTGTGTATATATTATAACGTCATGCCGGGCCCTCATGGGGTAATTAGTGAGCATGTAGTGCCAAACATATCCTTACATACTTAAAGTGTCTTTTCTACATTCATTATGGAGTCAAGAAATATTTATTATGGCTCACTATCAAACAGTATGAATTGAAGTAATGCTGTTATTCATTGTTTCCTACAGCTCAGAAATGCAGCGAATCTTCCTGTGTTTTTTAAAGACATTGTTTTTAGGTGAATTCGTGAATTTTTCTACCTAATTTCAACTCCATCTTTGGTAAAGCTTACCTCCATTAGTAACCAATTCTTCCTTCTTCTTCTTAGCCCAGATGTCATGAGCGTTGTCAGCCAACCTTTCTGCCATATTTTGCATCTCCCTGGACAGCGTCAAGTTCGTCATATCTACTGGATGAGGATTGTAGTTGAAGGGCGTAGCCGAGTCCGTCTATGTAACATATTATAATGTTTTGCGTATGAGATAATATGTAATTGCTGATCATTGATGGGTTGTCGAGAATGATTTAAAGACAATTGTGAAAGTAAGTTTGATTTTAACGACAACGACGTAAGTGGTAGGACGATTTAAGTAAATAAATTAGGGTTTGTGAGAACAAAGTATGGGGTATCAATTTATTTACACGATCCGTTAGCACATATATTTAATATACATTTAGACATTTTAATGCACAAGAGACAAACATACAAAGTTAAATATTTAATAGACAATAAAGAAAAATTAAGGGATTTTTAATACTGTGCTACAAAATTTTCAGCATGATTTTTTTCCAAGTAAAAATATGTAATAGCGTTTTTAACACTTAAGTCATGCATAAACAAAATAAAAGATGATCACGACAATCGAAGAAGCATTCGTTAAGAAAAAGGCGAGAATTAAATAAAGATATCGAATTGCGCTGTTATAAGCTGTATAAAATGTTCAATTACAGAAACTATGAAAATTATTGCTAAGACAGCACTGCACAAATAGCGTTGCGATAAAATAATTACACGGATGCGAAAATATAAATAATATGAGAAACACAAAATAACAACCAACAGAGGAACGGTACAAATGAATTTCAATTTAGCGTACAAAGCAAATACAAAAAATGAATTTAAAATGACAAATTACGTAAAAGATGTAAATAAATTTAATTTAACTCAAATCGCTCTCGGTAATCCTATAGCGTCATGACTTACCACGACGTCAGGAACGCGCTATGCGGGCGGGGCGAGGGATATGTGGAAAATAACCATTGTTTAATATGGGTAAATGTAGGGCTACATCGTGCAACTTACCAACAAGTCTCACACGATCATTGTGATAAGAAACGACAGGATAGAAAACAACACAACATCACGCTTGTAATGCACGCCTGAGTAGGCACATGAGTGTAGTACATTTCTACGTTTTATCAAACATATTTAGGTTCTACTATAATACGAGGTGATTCTATTGCTATATATCTGGTTATACAGATACTGAGCAATCAATAGAAAATTCTAATAGACGAATTTGTACAGAATTAATGCAAACGCATTTATTTTAGGTTCGCCAATGGCAATACTTATAAGTTGTCAGTTCTATGTTTTCTCAATCTATTAATAGGTAACACTCAAATAAAATTACCTAGAAAGAATTTTGATGATCCAAATGGGCTCGTTTTTTTATTAATTTTTTTCATACTCTTTCCTTGTGGTTTCCGGTTTTTTAATATGTCATCTAGAATAATGATCAGAAAAGTTTTCTCCAATATACATTACCCAGTAATATATAAAGAAGCATTATTTTAAAGCCTCTTCTATGAACAGTACACTTGGAAATAGTATTCTACTAACACTATTAATAATAATTATCCTGTTGTTTCTTATTACATGAAAATGCTAACAAGTCAACTTGAGTTTTAAAAGGTTGACCAACAATAAGTATTTTAGTCACGGGTACATTTTATTCATGAATGGATTTTTTTATATATACATACGTTTGTCTATATTTACACTGCCTTTTACTTAAATGTAGATGTAACGCAGTGCTTGAAAAGCTTACGTCCCGAGAATTAATTAATTTAAATATCACTTACAACCATTAAAAACTCCAATTTTTTATAGTTGGTTTACATGCGGCTGGTATTTAGAATATGAGAAGCCCTTTTTATGAAAATATTTTCGATTTATGTAAACAATGACATTGGTTATTATAATGTAATATAGTACAGATAACCTTGTAGGATTATCCAGTACGTGGTATTGGAGAAATGTTTTGTCATGTAAACCAAGCTTAAAAGTGGAAAATACATGTTATACACAACATAGAGTAGACGTGTATAAACAGAATAAAACATTGCATCATTGGCACGTTCAAGATTGTTAAACAACATATAACATAGAACAAATAACAAAAATCATTAAACAAATATTATATTACAACTGTGAACAAATATAAAAATGTTACCATGCGACAATAAATATTATGAATGGTAGATAAAATGTAAGAAATCACGTGAGAAATATGATAAAAAATTTACCACAACTTCTTCCTCCTGATTGCGTGGGTATAATAATTATCATGATAATTATGATAATTTTTTAAAATAGGAATGTAAGTAACTAAATTTAAAACAAAACTTCTTTTATAGGAATCGATATTGATAAAAGTAGAGTAAAATAATTCTGATATTTTCGGATTACTTAAGTAGAAAAATGTTTATGAGCGTAACTTACTATTTCCAGTAACAGCAATAAATAAAACAATTAACAGAAAGTAAGACAAAACTTAATGAATTTTAAGCCCCATAGAAATTAAACAGTTCCCATTCGCGTAATTTCAGAAACAACATTTGTTTATATCTGCCCTTCAACAACTTTAATTCTTTAAACATTCTTTTAAATAAGGTCTAAATTCTATTAGAGATAAGTTTTCCTAACTTTTAGCGAGTTATAATTTTCACCAAATGTGATTCAGAAATATAAATTAAATCGTGTCACGGAAATACTTACGCCACCGGATTTGGACTGTCTTCTCATGGAGCTCCTGTTGGTACTGGGGATGTCTACTTCAGAATGTTCCACCGACCATCCGATGGCCAAGAGTGCCTTTAACGACTCTCTTACTGGTTCCTTGTAGCGTTCTTTCTCCTGGAAAAAAACAACCGCAATAAATTTTTCTATCATGTTATAGACTAGCGTTGGCGCGGGCCTGCCTCACGAAAGCGCAGATAAGCCCTAAGAAAGAGCACGCATGCCTAGGATATTCCTAGTCACCCTCGCTTTAAAGAGTAATAGATTGTATGTGACTGGAAACGCAGACATTTTACAAAATAATAACAAGCTTTGGTATCATTGAACTATGAAGAGAGATAAGACGTTTACCAAAACTGGTAGTTCTAACTAAACGTAGGTTAAATTGTAATTGCGGAATTATAGAAACAGGTTTGGGACTTTAAACCGATTCCGTGCGGATGGCACCACAGTGGTGCCATGGATCGAGTGCCATCAAAGAGCGCCGCTTTGAATCGGTTAATGTAGGTAATATGTTCACCGTGTAACGTAGCGCAAACTACAAGTCATAAAGTTTGGCCGATAACAATCTAATATGATTTTCCTAGACTTGTACAAATATTAAATTAATTTTACATATGTAATACGAGTATATGTAACCTGAGACGATCTTGAGTTCGTAATTACAAGTTACAAATACTAACAGCGAAATATTTTTAAACTGCGCTAATTTTAAATTAGGTATTTCAATCAACTATATCAGTTATGGGCAGGTTTGAAGTAAATAATAACATTGCACATTTTTATATTACAACACACACACACACTTTTATATTACAACTTTATATACTTACATAGTCATTGAGCATGTTGTAAGGCTTTAGTCGAGGATGTGTTTTCTGACTGTCGGACCACGATTCGCCGTACACCCAACCGTTCTCGATTTTTCTATACAAATAAAATATGTTTAGTTTTTAAACTTACTCAGTTTAAACTTACTTTTACAGCATGTTAAAGAATCCTGCAGTAAGCAAATCGTTTAAATGCTGCTTTTTTGACTGTATACCCTATGTTCGCAGCAACTTGTGTTACTACTAGCTTTTTTGCCATTTTCTTCATGTAAAAAGAGCCGAATCATACCTGGAAGCCCAAGCGTCGTGATAATGTTCGGAGAACTTCTGGACGATGGTGTTGAGGTCGTTGTTTAGTGCTACTGAGGATGTGTTGATCGGCTGCGGATCGTACTGGGGGTTATCAGCTCCACCTGGACAAACGACATACAAAGAAAGAATCGCTTAGAAAAAAAATAAATCTTTATTCGCTGTTATATTAATTAAATATAACTTAGCCATGAGGAGTTGTAAAAATATGTTTTTACTTTCTTTTAATTAAAAGAAAGTAAAAACATAGTTTTATTAAGGTTGCTGAGCTTAGAAAAAGGACTACAGTACGGAGGATTTATGGATAACTCGAAATTGAGTCATTAGTAATATTCTGTGGGCTATGTTCCTTGTTATTATAATTCTTGTTTTTGTTCCTGATATTGTTATTTTGTGCATTACGGTCGTGAAGAAGTGCGGAAATGGAGAACAGAAGTCTCTTATGTGTACATATTTTCGCTATACACTATATATTTAATACACAGTATATATTTAATACACAGTAGGCAGTGTTGCCAAATATTTTACTCACTTGTGCTTTGTGTTTCTTTACCGTAGAACTCATCATCGTAGTTCTTAGACAGAGAATAATCGGGTGGCAGCGCACAGCCTGTAACAGAATGTAACAAAAACATTTAAATTTTGATGATAATATTTTATTTATACTTTACGTACTCATTTTTAACAGATGTCCTTGATTGCATTGGTTCGAAGAAAAGTCTACGAAAATGGGAATTTTTGTGTCGAAACTGATAAAATAACTTTCCAAAAACCAATCACTAAATATATGAAATATTCATAATCGTATGGTTATACCATACCTAGTCGTATGTTGAACAATTCGAATCGAAGAACGTACCGATAGCAATAAGACAAGGCAGGGCTTTGCCGAACAATTCGGGCTCGTAATCCATCTTGCTCAGGGAGTCGAAGATGTTGGAGAACAGCATCATGGTCAACCGCTTCTCTTCATCAGACGAGGCACCGTAGATCCCCTGACCGCCAGTACTGCCGTAGTACTTCGCGCAACGTTCGTAGTGAAGGGTTAACAGCTGTAAAAATAAAGGCAAAAATTTATGTAAGCGAAGATCTTTAGAAATGGAGTATAGAATTTTATTATTAATCGCATCTTTTACTTTGAAGCAGCAGGAAGTCTTTCATCTAAACTGTCATATTTCTATTCAATGTGATCTTATTATATTGGTCTAATTGAGTGATCTGTACCAAACAGATATGTTATTTTATTAAGGAAACTTCGTGATGTATTTTGTCAGATCCTTTATTTTTTGTCTTCATTTCTCAAACGAATCTTTACCGACATATATTTAGACTTTTGTACATAATTTCCATTTTCTATTTTTGTACTGAATTACCGAATTTATATAAAACACCGTTTTTATCATTTTCTAAGGTTGGAGCTAAGGTCTTACCTGCCTTTTAGGTACCACAAACTTTCAGGTCTAAACAATTCGTTCTACTCGTATAATTGTTTACATTCTCGTAATTTAGTCTACAGATAACAAAGTATATTATAAGATCAAAAAATTAGCATAGTGTAGCTACTGAGATACCTACTCTTAGAGCAACTGTCGTATACTCTGACAGGCGCGACACGTCGACGGTCAGTTTTCTCAGCAATTTCAGCAACATGGACGGCTGCATCGCTGACGTCAACGCGACCAAGAAGTCAGATACCGCTTCACGCTGGCCCTTTGTCAGCATGCGGTTCTTTGACAATCTACAACATGAGTAATCAGATACACAGAGAAATAGCGACTTCATTAAAACTAAAGTAATTAATTTAAAGTAATGAATGAGTTTTTATATTGCAACAAAGTAGAAATGGTATTCTTTTTAAACGCTGGTATCCTTTTAAAACCACTCTCTGTCAGTCCCTGAAAATCTGTGCTGATGCCTCTATTAATTATGTAATTATTTTTTACTAAGTTCAATAATGTTTATTTGTTTACCACAAATTGAAAACGAAGTGACCTTTTTATATCTTTACCATCTACCGTGTTTAAAATTTTTTAAGCTAGATACAAACCTGTACACAGTGTGAAGGGTCGCATCCAATAAACTCGCATAGTTTTCAGCCTCGTTGTAGAAATTAGCATGTTTAATTAGAAGAGGTAAAATCGAATTTCCTATGTATCTGTTCATCGATAGAGCCATATCGGATTCGCAGCCGTCGTTCTGAAAATGAATTTTTTTTTTTAATTTAAGGAAATCGATCAGCGTGTCTTAATTATTTTTATATTGTCGGATAAAATATTAAATACGTTATCACTATAACCCATGGATCAATAACCAATAATTCAGCTGTTGTATTGTTGACGTACCATGGAATAGACGGTGAGCCTTTTTATTTCCTGTACGTTTTAACTTATTTTCAACAATCTGACGGTATTTAGGTAACTATAACTTATAAACTGTGACTTCATGTCCCTTACCCTGTCTAACATAGTAGCCGCCCTCAGATCTGGCAAGAAGGCTTCTTCTAGAAGCTTGTAGAACAACTCCTGAGTTTCAATGCCGTACACTCGTTCCAAGAAGAGACCGACACTTTGCTTGTGGCCAGGAATTAGGCCCGATGGCATGTCTGAAAATAAAATTATTTTTAAATATTGGTATTTTTTGATAATAGTGCACTTGTCACACCGACGTGGTAGCAGATTGATAGTGATTCTTAAGTACTAGTACAATATTTTCACCTGTGTTACTGTGGAGTGCACGTTAAACTGTTGGTTCCGGCTGCTATTGTTAAACAACAATACAGTTCAGGTCTTACAGACGGTTCTTAGAAATGATTTAAAATCTTCGAACAGACAGGGTTGGCCACTAAACATATTCTCCACCAATTGAAACTTTAAGAGGTGGAGATCACGAGTATAAGTTCTGGTTTCTAGTAGTTACGGGAGAGACTGGTTCCCGGTATGACATAGAGAGAGGTTGTAGGTGTTGTATTTATTTAAAAACAGGACTGTGAACTGAAGTGATTAACCAACAAAAGCAGTTCTTCCATTTGTATCATATTCCGGCAATATTCACCCGATTTAGGTCGTTCTTCACCAGCAGCCGGGTTGTTCAGCGTGAAGCGAAGACTAAGTACTCCTTGAAGGTCTTCTAACGGAACCAGAGATCTCAAAATGGCACGTGCTCGGAGTGATTCGTTCTTGCCCTATAAAAAGCCAATTTTCGGTAGACCAACACTTTAAACACGATAAGCAAAACAAATGAAGTATAATCTCTTGACGGTGATGCTACTGTACACGGAATAAGGTTTGTCGGAACCAATAGAAAATACTTTCATTAATACAATTTAAACCCTTTAATTTGGCTATGTCTGTCCCCTTTTCTAATTGTTGAAACGATTTTAATAAATGACTAATAAAAGATGGATAAATATACCAACCAGTGCTATAACAGCAGCATCCGGCGCGCATCTTCCTAGCAAATCGACCAATGTACAATAGAAGTTGAGGATTGCCGCGCCTGTGTCTATGTAGTCTTCGTCTTCGTCAGATTCTGGGAGAGGATGACTGAACTGAGGGAAGGAAAGAGACAAAAATACGAATATGAATATAAATAATAAAAACTGTGAAGATCGTATTATTACTTATTTCCGGCTGGAGTGGGTCTTGAGTTAAATTATTATAGTTCTTTTTAATGATTGAAAATAAATGCTCATTCATATAAGCGATGACAATGTCGGGGCTGGAGTTGGTTCAATCTATGAACTCATGTTGACTAGGCTGATGTTGACTTTGATCTGAATCACATTTTATTCAATTTAGTATTTTGCTCGACCTTATTAAAATATTCTCGACTTTTCAATTGAAAGAAGAAATGATTTCAGTGAAAACCATCTCTTATTTATATACATATGATTTACATAGACATGTTTGGTTCTATTAAGATGAATTATTGTTTACAAAAAGTATGTTGCCAGATCACTTACGTTAATGTCTCCTTCTTGTTCTAAGTCTCTTAGTTTTCTTCGATCAGCAATTCTTTCGCTCATTTTGTTAGCGTCCACTATTGCTTTCAAGAGGCCTTCACCTTCGCCTCTCAATGCCGGTCCAAGACATTCTGGTCTTCTGATGAGTAGACGGATCACTAAATTTGCATTTTCTTCTACGCTTTCTCCGTTAACCTAAAAAGGTAACATAGTATGATCAATGGCTGGTATTTTCTTCTTCACAAAATATTATCATTATATTTCTGAAAGCATCAAAGTCTACTTACCCAAACACAGAACCTCAGGAAGTCAAGATAACGTTCACCTTCTACTGGATCCCAACCAAGATCGGGGTATCCTTTCTCCACCAGTTCTGAATTGCTTTGCAGACCACAACGGGAAAGGTATATGGCTATCTTCTCCAAGTAGTGTTCTCTGAGTTAATAAAAACATTTTATTTAGATCTAAATCAAATCCAACATTTTTGGGTGAGAAAATCAGGCTACATACTTTGTGCAATTTTAAATTTAAAGTTTAGAGTCTTATACAATGATTTTAATTTCATTTAAATCAGTGGGGATTAACATTCATGCAAAAGGATATATTTATGAATGAATTAATCCGAGTACAATAATAATGACCAAATTGACAAATGTGATAAATAAATGTAAAACTAACATAAAGAAAATTACCTTAAAGCTAAGGCCAGTTCAGTGTTCTCCATCAAACTGGAATATGCCACATCTAGAGGAGTGGATCCTCGTAAGGAAGGCCTGGACAGCAGAATGTTGGAGTTCTCTAGTAAAAAGTCAAAGTGGTCGAACATGGCCTTCTGATTTTGTCGGCCGGTTCTGCAGAAGTAGCACAGGAAACGACAACAAGCTACCACCATCTCGTGGGAAGTGTCCTGAAATAGAGCCAGAGTAATTTATATTAATATAATATTTCAATTTTACATTGAACGTGGTCTTTAATTAAATGTTAGGTTACTTATCGCCAAATAATTGAAATGTTATTTGACGTTGGGCGAAATGTGGCTTTGTGTCGTGGTTGTAAGTGGCGAAATTTTTCTATTGCTCCCCTGTAGATACGTTAAGCAGTAGGTACACATTTCTGTGATTAGATAATAGTTTTCGTAATTTGTAGGTGGACACATTTATGAAATGGACACATTTATGGTCGTCCTACCTTCTCCTTGTCGTCGGCGGAGGGCGGCGCTGCGGGCTGCGCGTCGGACTGCGCCTGCGCGCGACGCCCCAGCGTGTTCATCATCACCGCCATAACGTTCTCGTGAACGCGGAGCACTCTGTACAAGTCAAAATTTCAAAATCTATCTACATTTGAGTTATATAATGACACAAGCGGCAATATTCACAATGTTAGATTTTGTTACAAAGGACACATTAATATGTTATGAGAAAAATGTACACTATTGTAAGGACATTTTTATAGCAGATATTAACAACTGTTTACATGAATCAATACGGCTAAAGGATAACGCCGGGTTTTTTTCCAAACTTTACATTTAATATTGTTTTTCTTTGGGATATTGCCGTATTTGTCGCCTAATACATTACTCTAAGGAAACTGTGTTAACAGACTAACAAAATAACGTTAATTCTAAAATTTTGACCAAAAGTGGATTTCTTTTATATATGTATTTAGCCTAGTAAATAGGCAGATGGGCCAGCTGCTGGTGAGTGGTCATTGTCGCCTATGGACACTTGTAATACCTAAGGAGTGGCCAATGCTTTGCCGGCTTTGAAGGAGAGCTCTCTTTGCGCTTTACTTGAAAAATCCCATCTCATAATGCTCCGGAAAAACCTCGGATGAAAACTCATTCCATATTTTGCAGGTTCGCTATTGATGTTATATGACTTATTTCATTTGATTTACGCTACCTAACTGTACAGCTGAGTATGCTGTTAACTTCTATTGGTACAAATGTAGCCAGTCGCCTATAACGGTATTATCATTTACAATCCTAGTAATCTGTCTATAAGAGCAGAAAAATAGAGAGAGGTGAAGAACAATTTATTACCTTATCAAGTCCGGATGTTGAAAGAATGTGTGGTTATTAACAAGTTTCCTGCAAAATTAAAAATGTCAGTACAAGTCAACGCCATACAAAATATGTCTATAGTTTTTTTAAGATTGGGGCACAGAATTTGGTAACAAGGTTAAATTTTGTATATATCATTACTACTGTTTTAATAAAAGAAAGTACAAGTTTTATATTCATTTTGGTACCTTACCTAGCTACAATTTATTTATGTTCTATGTATGCAAAAATCTGGTTACAACTAATTTTATCAACGGATTTATTATCCCTGTAGGCTTGAAGTCAAATGTCATTTATAGAAGCAATACAAACGACAATCCCAAATACTTTTTTTTCATTTTAAACTATATATTAATGTCTTACCAAAGCCTTTTCCTCATCAGCTCCTCCTCTTCCTGGCTCATCTGTACCGGCAGCAATGCACGGATTTGACTCAACCCTACCCACATTTCTGCCACATCTTGCTTGGTCTTCGCGTTAATAACGTACGTCTTCTCTAGGGCCCGTATGAGTTCGCCCACGGCGTCGTATTGTCGGACCAGAAGGCTGAGGATAAAAAAATAAGTTTAATTTAACATTTTAAAGCCATAAAAGGTATTTTTCAATTGTAATACATTCTGTTATATAATAGCTATAAGATATTATTCAAATATTCACGTACAATTGTTATTTTATTGTTATTATCTTGATAAAGAGTCTTTAATGCCACTTCTACAAAAAGGTCCGAATTCCTTACGACGGAATATTTTCAACGCAAAACGGGCATGTATTACCAACAAACAAGAAACACTCTTGCTACTCATTTAAACTAAAAGCAAACACCCCAACTCCTCTCAATTGGAACATATTCTATCACGGATATACGACACACGACCATAGATTAAATTGAAAACAGTTATTTATAAAGCATCAAAAAATAATTACCTAAACATTTCTCTAACAAGTTTTGGCGTTTCTATAGGTGACTCCTCGGCCCAGTTGACGATCGTTTGAATCAGGACTTTACGGAACTTCTCTTCCGGAGTCTTCTTCGGTGGTTCTTCGATAGTCTAAAATGTAAATTTAAAATATAAGTTTATTATTGTATCTTGCGTGCAGATCATTTTATATCTCCCTTTTAACTGACATATTCAACGTTAACGCTTTCAGGCATTCTAGAGCTAAACATTGAATGATTTTGTATCGTCGTTCATGTAATAAGAGGATTGGTATTGTTTTTAAGATTACGTTCCGCTTAGAACTTGTTTTAAACATAATTTAATCGTCTTTACAATTGTAGTTGGGGTACCTTAGGTTCTTCCTCCAGCTCCTTGACAGTATTTATGATATTGTATAACTTGCCAAATGCACCTGGTTTAACTTCTGGTTCGGTGGATTCCTAAAAAAGGATTAAGAAACTCTTATAAAACCCCTTGCCATTGTGTGACAGTGATAGTATTTTTTTGTAGCAAAAGAGAAATTGGTTATCATTGACTTCCAACAACATACACAAATCTTTCTACCCAAAGTCAAAGTTAGACGATAATACATAAGACGGACATAACATAGGACAGATAAGATGATCAGATGATCCGCATTTTTGTTTCACTTTTCTCACATTTTGGATTTGAAAACAAATTATTCATTTTTATTTCCTGTTTTCTGTCACTGGCAGCTTCGGAATACAAGCTTGGTTATATTTACCGAAGAATCAGGTTCTTGCAAGGCGTTTAACGACACATGTGCCATAAGTGTTTCATGGAACTCGTTCATCCTCGCGATTAGATCTTCTCCGCAGGGACAGTTTTCTGTGTCTTCCTCCTCCATGTGCTTGAAGCCTAAGGATATTTTCAATTTAGTCATGAATTTTGTTAGCTGAATAAAATGTTTTGAGATATGTACTATTTTACTAATACTTCTTTTTTCGAGAAACATAGCTGACTGAAAGCAGATCCTTATGATAAAACTTCTCAAACTAGAATAGGTTTACAATTAGTTAATTCTGATAATTTTTTGTATGACTTTTATTAATTATCGTATTTTACTTACTTAAAATGGCATTCATCTGTTCACGGGGTGGACAACGGAATTCCCTGGTCTTCTTAGCCGCAACTGCACTTGGGAGATCGGATTGTTTGATCTCTGTATAACGCCTGTAAATTATGTAATCCTATTAATAATAATATTTTATGACTTCTGTAGCAATTACTGATATGGGTGCTGCTAAATATAAATATATTTGAAATTGAAATACACTTACAAAATATATGATAAATGATTTTAACTCATATACCGGTAATTTTGATATTTATATAAGTGAAGTTTTTATTACAGAAATAGAAAGCAAACAAGATGTTAAATAAATAAAGAATAATGTTTACCTCAACTGATCTGACTGCAAATCGCCTACAAAATCATGAGCAAACGCTATGATGGACTCCACACGGTGCCTTAGCTGGATGTCATTTAAGTGTTGCAGTAAATAGCACATTTGTAGCTTGGCACCTTCTGCCATCTTCATGTGGAGAAGACCCTTTCTGTGCTCGTCTTTGCCCTCTATAAAATATAGATATTGATTTTAGGAGAACTTCTAAGTTTTTAAAGAATAATTTGACGTAAAATTGAGGCGCAATCCTAACAGAAAACAAAGATAAACCTTATCGAACTTATAGACCCTATCGTGAACTACGAAATAATGATTTTAGGACCATTTCTACAGTTTTTAACAAATAATATAAAGTTACATTGCGGGAGCAATATGGAAAATAAAGACAAACCCTATTGTGAATTACGAATTTTGATAGACAAAAAATTTTTAAGTACCTACGTATGTGTTTTTAGATTCTTCGCTCTTAAATACAGGAGAGGACATGACAAGTAAGAAAATCTCTTTGTCAGACATCTGATGAGACTGTAGGCAACCCTTTCTTGGTAATAGTTTCGTTAATCCACTTTTTTGATAAACATTGGTAGTCTTTTTATCTGACAGGTTCTTAGCAAAATAAATTACTGTTACCTGGTCAAAATAAGAAACTTCATTTAAAAATCACATTTACCTTTATCAAAGGTAGGATCCCAAGTTTCGGGGTTGGTCATTATGAGCAATTTCTCCACATCTTCA
>DWMG01000997.1:0-16634 GCA_018244855.1 Elbella merops
GTAGGCAGAGGATTGTAGTACTCCTGCCATTGCTACTTTGCTCTTGCTATTGCTCCTAAGCAATAACCGTTGACTCTGTTGCATCTCTGTATTTAAAGATTGCTAAATTCTATGTTAAGGTTACCACGCTGTATCTAAGTTATCATACTGTACATGATAATTACCAATTCCTGTCACATTCGCCGTGTCGCAGTCGCAATCGGAAACGCGTGTTAGCGGCATGTGTCAGGAAGGGTTGCGTTCGACACCTTAGGCGGGCGAGCGGCGAATTGGTGGAAAAAATATACACCCGCCGACCCGTTGCCTCGTAGATTACTGCAGAGACGGACTGTAGACACGCATTATTATATAATTTTTAAATAATTAGATTTTTTTCGAGTTTCAGAACATACAAATAACACATAATAAACTTTTGGTCAGAAGTTCTATGACTGCCCGAAATGCGCGTGGAAGTGATCAACTAGATTTATTATTTAATATTTTATGGGCTCTGTAAGCTTAAATATAGTTTGCACCCGTTGAATGAATTAATGATAACTTTATTTCTATATGGAAAACATATTAACGTCTGGTTGAAAAAAAGTGTTATTTACCTACCCGTAGAAGACCCCTAAATCATCACGGATTTAATGTTTTTCCTTTAATGTGTATAGTTTCTTTACAAAAATCTGAATTTGTGGAATATAAGCCTATAATAACAGCCTAGTAGTAGCCTATAGTAACTATAGTAACTGTTAGATGTTTCTTTTCTAATATACATATAGTAATGTAACAGTTTATATAACTATTAATTATTGTTCTATATTCAAAAAAAATCTACCGCATTTATCCATCTCCCAGGATCGAATATTAATATAAGCTTAAAGTACGCCCTTGTAACCCATGGCTCAAGGTGGTATACAGGAATAAATAAACAAAAGAACCGATATGATCACTTGGTTTAATGAACGTAGGTTTTATTGAAGTTTTTATTTCGTAATTAAATAACTAAACAGTGGATAGAGCTCGCGTAGACCCGTGTGAGCTATCCACATTCATTTGCATTTTACGAACACAGTATGGAATGTGACGAAAGTCATTCTAACAGGTAATTAGTGTGTGTTGGAAAGATTTTATTGATGTTCGTGTGTGTGTTGGTGTGCGATATAAATGTTCTTTCAAGAAAAAGTTTGTGTGTAACTTTTTCATCTCTCTTTCAATTATTATATTTTTTATGATTGTAATAATGAATTTTTGTATGCCGTCTATATGAAAACCACGTCCTCGAAATAAAGATTATTATTATTAATAAAAAAGACTGCAGCCTTAACTCTTGTCGTTTTAAGAAGAGAGCCATATCCAATATAGCCATATACCGAGGGCCAAATATATTTATTCTTGGAGACCTGACACGCATCTTCTACATTTATCACAGTCTTTGTATAAAGTTTATTGGGAGCACCACGGCTTGGAGAACTTCTAATTCCATCAGCCGATATCTGACCCAATTGGTCAAGAAAGGAGATCCATGAAGATTTGTTTAAATCTTTTAATTTATGTTTATATATTATTTTTTTACCTATACTGTGGTGCGACGTAAAGGTAACTACATACTGAAATGTGGGAGTGCACTATGTGATATTACATTTATTTATTTACAAAGCGCAAGTCCGTCCCCAGCCAGCGGCGTGCACACGCGTCTCATTATTATATAAACGGTGATGTCCGTCACGTTGTATGGTAATAGAGAAGTATAGCATCGCGAGCGTGGTCTATACACACGACACTCACATACCTACTAGATATTGTTATTGCTTTTTTAAATTTCATTTGTCTATGGTTTGTCTGTCTATGGTTGTTTGTCTATGGTTGTTTCTCTATGGTTGTTTGTCTATGGTTTGGTTTTATAACCAGCCAGATAATAGTACAATGTGATGTTTTGAAATTAGTTGACGAATTATGTATGTGTGTGTGTGTTCACACTGAAATAGGATGGCGCGTGCTGATGATAGCCTAACGGTTTAAAATTTAGCTTCTCACTTCCGGGATATTAGGTTAAAATCGTGGCGCGTAACATTCTATTTATAGAAAAATATTATCGTTCTATACTTAAATAACACTTGATGCACATCTTAGAGTTTGTATAAAGCTTTCTGAGACTTGTGGAGTTTGCTTAACTTCATTTTGCCAGCATGTTAGACCAATGTTTTAGTCTTTCTCATTCTCAGAGGAAACTTAAGTCCAACAGCGGAACGATAAAAACGGTTGTGATGATGAAGTAAATGACACAAGGGAGTTACATTTTAAGGCTATTATAATACGATAAGTCGTCTAACAGCAGATATAAGTAAGTGGCTGGCAACATTGGCACCCTTAATCCATCATTATGCAAGTAACATATTTGTTGACTGGCAGCACTTTGGGGGAGTCCGTCGGTTTAATGAGTTAGTGACAAAAAACGAATCCGATCAGCGTACATGTGCACATCAACCCTTCCTGAAATAAACATACGACAACACACCATTTTAAAAGTTTATTTAAAATTCGTTATTTTCTTGAGGGTAGATAGAAAATGAATTTTAAAGAATACTCCCTAAACGATGAAAGTTAACATTTATTTAAACATGTATGAAGGATTTATCAAATAAATTAAATAAAAGATACTAATAGTAAATTTGGTATTTTGAATTCTAAAAACGATATGATTTAGTCAGTATTGTTTTGTATATTTTACATTTTGTATCACTCCGATCACGATACAGCTACATAGTTTGCGTAGGTGATAAATAAAAGGTCTTATGCATTTACCGTCGGTATTTTAATCATCTTACTATAACACATTGTTTTGTTTGCATAAGTCTTTTCTGTTTAGTTTTATATAGTATAACAGTTATAAAATATAATTGGGAATCACACCTGCTTGCATGATGCCATCCACGGGGTAAATTATTATGAGAATATAAAGGGGTGTTATAATTTAGATGGCTTCTGTTGAAACTCTTTCAATGGAACATCTTTATGACATAACGACGAAATAAACAATTTCGTAGCAAAAAATGATGACCGTTAGAAATGGTCAGATAATTTTGACTGCTTTTTTTCTACTTATTTTAGTGAAGGGGTGTTCGGTGGAGGTTTAAAATTTCGACAACAAATATATTTGTGTCTTATGTAATGGTGGTGATGATATAAATTTGAAACAGTTCAGCATGTCGAACTGTTTTTCGTATTTTTAATCCAATTTTTACTCAACTCAATTTTTAATCCAATTTTTACTCAAATTTTATACGTTGAAATTTTAGGTTAGTTTTCAGCATTTCAGTAAAAATGATGATTGCTCACTACACACGCGTAAAAAAAAGAGAGACAGACAGGTAGCCTCATTTGCTTTCCCTTTTTCTTTGAAGGACACATTTTAGGCAGGCTCCCCTACTCTATGTATAATAACTCAATGTATTTCAGTGCTAAATGAACAATCCACGGCAATAAATTTATCTTTCGAATCGGTCTGTTCGATATTTAAATTGCGTTCACGAACAATACAAATAAAGAACGCGAGCCATTTCAGTGAGCTGACCACATTATTTCGAGTGGCCATCGTTATGACACCTGACGTAAAGATTTCGGACAATTTAGGATTGTGCCTATAAATATGGATGTAATTAATATTCCGGTTTTTGTCGGCATTAACATTTTTAAATTTATGTCATGATATAATTATTTTAAGTACTCTTTATAAGTGTTACAAATTTAATTAGTACGAGTTTCAATCAGCTGAAAGCTGATTAAAGTTAAATAAAATATATGATAAATTAACGAATTCTAGGGTAAAATTTTAAAACCGGTTTTTTGTCATCGTGTAAGGTGATTAAGCATATCTATTATTTAATACGGTTTTAATTAAATTGAACAAAACAACACATTATCAATATTGGTTTATTTACTTGTCATAGTTCAGTTCCTTCGATCAATGATAACTGAGATCGCTTGAACAATGTTAAATGATACATTTTGAAAAAAATTATGTATTGTCACTGCCTTTCCTTTATGATATACTTATATCAGAGAACACAGCAAATGTCAAATATGTATGTCTATCTCAACAGACCTGAGGCTTTTTACCTTTCATCCCTCTTTTCATGCAGATTTTGAAAATTTTTGACTTCCACATCAGCCAGTATAGCATCTGACCTGAGCGACCTTGGTGACTCATCACCTGCATCCATCAACATTGGCGCTGTAATCATATGTATTTCTAATAAATTTATATCCTGTCTGATATTTTTAGCGTAGGTATTTATTGAATAGTATGGTCCTACTGTTAAACAGTCAGAATTCAGGATTTTATCAGAAAATAGTAATATAAATATAACAAAAAAATAATATTAATAAAAATAATTTTACCGTAGTTCGTATTTGGCATAAACTTAGTTGCAGTTAGCGTGAGTTTCACTGAGGATTACACAACTTTATTGTTAGGTGATTGGTTAAGATTGCGAATGGCTTAAAAATGGTTTAATGAGACGTGTAATTGATTATACTACAATTTATTTCTTTAAGCATTTTATACCAGTCAATATTCAGACGAAGCAGATAACAAACACAGTATAAAAAATAATTATTAGAGGGCCGCGGAGGGCGGAGTCCGCAAATGAAGTTACCACCAGCGAAGTATGGACACGAGGATTGAATGAGGCTTAATCAAATAATTAAAAGGGCTATCTCGAACTTGATTATATTTTTTTATATCGAAAACATATTTAGTTCGATTAAAGGCTTTATAACTTGACTGCCACGGTGGTCAAGAGAGAGGTCAAGAGGTCACGGTGGTCGGGCACTATAGGATTTTTTTGCAATTTTTAGTAGTGGTTCAGAGTCTGGATGTGTGTCCCTTGCATGGCAGTAAGGTCACCACTTATTCCATAGTGGGACGAAAGAACGTAACTGAAACGTTGGAGTATACTCTTCTGTCTATTTCGGGGATTACAGGCATGAAGTTACGTTTTCAGTCGAGTATTATGTAAAGAGACAATCAAATGTTATCGATGTTAGTACGAGCAGTAATTTTTTTGTAGACACATGAATATTTGCATATATGTATATCTAATCTGTGAAATATCGTAGTACGTAACATCACGCCTACTGCAATAGTACCCGATGCGGGCTTAGAACCCAGGACCTGCCGATCAGTAGTCACGCAGTATTGCTCATAAAAATGCTTTCAAAATAACCAATTAGTCCCACGTCAACATCTTTTTGGAAGGTGTTCAAATATACTATATTTCGAAGTACCCTACTCTCCCCTTATCTTAAGAATCCCTTATAGAGGTGAAATCATTAGAGGGCGGTGCAGGGCGGAGTCCGCAAATGAAACCACCGGCGGCGATGTGCTGCAAGGGTTTCCGGGGTAAGACGTTTCAATTGTAATTAAGGGCTAATTCCCTTTAAGATATCTTGAGGACTTGATTGATGATCGACATTAGGATTCAAAAGCGAAATTTTTATATATTTTTTGTTTCGGCATTAATATCAAAATTTAATAACAGCTTTTTTATTTAAACTGTTTAAGTACATAGCTTATATACTTGACACTCATACGTGAATACGAAACATGAATTTAGAAGGAAGTTTGTGAAGATGGAGACATTTGACTCGCCGATTTCTATACGTACCTCTTAAAGGACCCCGCGTGAAGATATAATCTAATAATAATAAACAAGTACATTCCATCCGTCTTATCCGAAATTGCTTCCAAAAGCTTTACAATTCATGAAGACTGTAAGCATGTAGTATAAAAATAGACAGACAATAACACCTTTCAGGTTGAAACAATTTGTTTTAATAAGCAGTACAACATTAGATAGAATAGGTGTACGTTAAAGTGATAGCCCGGTAGTTTGAAATTCAGCCTCTCCCTTCTGAGTTCTTGAGTTCAAACCCACGGTGTGCACCTTGGTTTATAATGTGCGTTTTAAAACTAAATATCACTTGCTATCACGGTGAAGGAAAACAATGTAAGGGCCCCGTACAATTCAGAGTTAAAAAAATATTCTCTATTGCGTGTGAAGGCTACCAACCCGCACTTGGCCAGAACCCGAGGAGACCCGTGTACAACAGTGGAACGATAAAAGACACGGGAAAAATTGTGTAAGTTTACTTGGTAAACTGAGATTGTTTTCCATACTTGAGTTCTACAACCCTGGTCAGGTTTACAACCCCGCCTATTAATGGGACGAAGTCAGCGGAATGTATAAAATTTAGCCCTAAATAGATATTGTCTAGACCAGTGTGATTCTATAGTGGCTTGTTTATTTTGTCCCCGTGGTTCCAAAATTGTGTTGTCTTCATTTTCTTTCATGTTTCTTACTTTTAGCAATTTTGGTGTAAAAACAAAACTATTATATTTTTATTATTACGGAGAAAAAGTCCGAAATTTACGGCGCGTTTTTATATCAGTGAGAGTTTCGAGAAAAAAATAAGTTTTATATTAAGTTGTCTAAGTAAGATTATGTCAATATCAACATTAATCAATGGGGTTGACATATCGTAACAAGGATAACATCCATAATTAAAAATTAAAAAAACATCAATCAATTACACACATACCTTTATTGATATCATCAAGATCATCATCATTGACCTTTTTCTTGTTCAGTTGTTGGACACAGAACCCTGACAATGAGATTTAAAATCATTAACTGTAGGTACAATATATTTAAAAACAAGTTCTATATAAAGAACAATATTAAGTGTGTAAAGAAAATTGTTTCATTTAGATAACACTTCATATAATTAAATACGAAATATACGATCTCAGTTATATCGATGGCAAAATATTATCAAGATATTGAATATGAAAGTGTATATATTTTCCGGTCTCAGTTTCCATATTTTGTCATGTTTATGATGTTGCTAAACAGGGTGTTGGCAGACACTTGCCTTATAATTTATTCTTCAGATATTTTAAGGTATTTTAAGTAGAATATCAACACTTCGAACGTGTCTTTAGTTCTGCTATCAGCCGCTAGATGGCGTTAAGCAACACAACTTTAGGTTGTGCTAAGTGGTGCAGACATATTAAGGCGAATCTATTCATCTTAAGCCGTACATTAATATCTTATTTGCCATAAGATACCATTCTGGTAGTTTATTTACTTTTTTTTAGCACACGTAGGTACGTTAGAAGCTTCTAACGCGAACGGCATGATCTTCGTCCGAAAAACATTTGGAATGGAACTGTTAGACACACTCGTCCAAATTCGAAGTTAGTTACAAAGGCTTTGCTGCTCCTGAGAAGTGAGAGGATAGCCACTGGTATACACATAATCTCCAACCTCATCTTTTAAACCAATAATATCAATAGTATTATAAATCTTTATAGCAACGATCGATATATAAATAGAATCAAAATTAAAGTCGTTATTAGAATATCTGGTTGCTTAATAGATCAATTGCAACTTCTGAAATTCAATTTACGGTTCATTACATTATTGAGGAAATATTAAAAAAGACTACGACAGCAGCAATTAAGGATAGAGTTGTAATGACAGCGGTTCAAACGGTCAATTGAAAACTTGATGATTTTTATTTAATCCAAATAGGACAACAAGAATCTAATGCCGTCTAAAACGTATCGCAATACAGCACATCTGTATAATATTACACACGAAAGCTGTAAGGATGTTTCTGTTAAATTATATATCTTTTGTCTTTTGAAATGAGTCAATAATTTTAATAGAAATCGAACAGGATTAGATGAGCTCAATTTTTAGCAAAAAAACACACTGTATATTGCAGCACACAAAAGCTACAGCGTGTTTGTGTTAAATTTTGCAACTTTTGTCTCATGATTGTGTTAGATAAAAACACAACGTAGATCTTATCGGGACATCACACGTTGACGAGTCGTGTGACAAGTGAGACAATTAACGGCGCGAATCTCGTATTCAACGTCTTTAACACAGTTTCGAGCAATTTGATCCTGGCTGAGAATTTTTTGTTCAACAATAAAACAATAGGTTTTTGTTGTTTTTTTTTTGTTTGAAACTTAGCGAGCGTACGACGACTTTATGGCGCGTAGTCGCCAGTGTCGTAAGCGCTTAATAAGTAGTTTTTGATTGCTGTTGTAAACTCGCGAAGAGTGAGGTGCTGATTTGTAATTCAAAGCTATAGGGCAATGTGGTTTATTGGTAGTTTTAAATGACTACACATGCTTGTATTCCCAGTAGGATGCAGATTTGTATTCGGCGTATAGGAATAGGTTCACCCCCAATTTCATGGTAGAACTTAGAACATAACAGATGAAAAGTGTACTGCGCGCCTCTGCCTACGCCTTCGGGGAAATACAGATGTGATGTTACATTTTTTATGTGATCATTAATCTTAAAAATGCACTTGGATGTCATAAACACGGCTTTGCGTGCAAAAGATTCAGACCACAGACCCTTAGAGTGAAAGGCAGAATTATATGTCACTTTACTAACACTGTTATAACTGTGATTGATGTCCATGGTTTTATTAATTTATTCAGTGATATTGTTTGTTTTCTTCTACCAATACGCAATTGGGCAGCGTATAAGACTATATAATTTTATCTAAAACGTAACTTCACGCTTTTATTCCCCGAAGGGGTAAAGAGAGTAGTGTAGTACACACCCACGTCTCATCGGTCAGGTCTACGTCCCAGATTGAAATAGGTGTTCAGCCAGTTGCCATACAATGGGCACAGATCAAGACTCCGAGTCATTACTAGATATCTCTACTACAACATGTCAGTTAGAAAAATCCAATAGTAGGTATCCGATCTGGGATTCGAATCCAGGGCCTTTTAATTAGCAGTTACTATATATATACACCTTGTTACTGTAGGAGCAGTTCCATGTTCAAAATGGAATTATAAATGTGTTAATGATAATGAAAATCTTATATGTAACAAAATCGCGGAACACAATGTACACGTATGACGCATATGGACAAATGTAAAATTATCTAAATTTGGAGCCAGCGTCCCAATGGTAGTGTAAATAGTGATTCATCCGTGTATTCGTTCTGGAATGTTCCCCGTAATTCAAGAGCTTAGTGTATTACGGAGCTGAAACATTAAAGAGATATATTAAAATGTTGTTACTTAATATTTTCTGTACTGTGACACTACGTTTAGTAACTCCAATTACGCATATAAATACATTTTAAATTTAATTAAATTTGACTGCCTCGTTGGTCGTATTGGTTGCGAGTGCTACTGCCGATCGGGAGGTCCCGCGTTCGATTCCCGGGTCGAACACTACAAAAATGTTCTAATTCAGATTTTTTAGTAGTGGTTCGGAGTCTGGATATGTGCCTGATGCATGGCAATAGGCTCACCACCTATTTCACAGTGGGACGTAAACGTAACCGGTGCAACGTGGAGTGTTCTGCATTCCTCTGCCAACCTCTTCGGGGATTACAGGCGTGAAGTTACGTTCAATTAAATTGGATTGAAATGGCATATTTTTTATAATGTAATGGAGTAAATTGTTTTTTTACTATTAAAAATTTGGTGAATATACGAGTATCTACATATGTGATTATGATATGTACCGGCTCAACCCAGTCTTGCTACGTCGCGATCTGCTGGAGCTCATGAAGAAGGAATTCGGATATGTCTGACACTATTCGGACTATCTCAAAAAACATGTAAAATGAGCTGATATATAATTTAATAATTATTCGAGTACCTTTTAAATGCCTAAACAGGGAATAGATTGTTTCTACATCCATATTACATCATTACATTTTTTATGCTTGCAAAAAAGCACCTTTTCGAAGCTTATTCGGCGTTCCAAATTTTCACTCATATCTCTATTATACAGATAATAAGCGATACTAATGATCATTAAAATCTATTCACAGTACCGAGTTTAGGGCAGTAAAAACCAATAGCTCGTAGAGTTCAAGGTTTATATATTACAGGATAGAAGGTTGATACAGTCCGTCCAATCTATAAGGCACCTGATACAGCAATGGTTTGATTCGTATACATTTAAATCTCGCGCTCTATTAGATGCATTATTCATATTTTGTCTTTTGGTAGTATTTTGATTAAATTTGTTTTGTTTTCATAATTGTGGAATTCAATTTTAATCACGCCAAAAAATCTCTTTTATTATTTATAAACTCTACCGTCCCTTTATGGGTGTTTAGTTAATTTTAACGAATCTTCGATTCAGTAAAATTTCCTTCCAGTATAAAGCAGCGGGCTTATTTAAATTTTCAAGAATTTCAGGACCAGTATTGACGAGACTATTGAAGATGTGGGTAAAAGCTGATAATAACATAATCATAAACAAACCCTATACCAGTTGAGATCGAACTCTTTCTCGCACCTGTTAGTTGTTAATATACTAATGTTATCTGTAATTGAATCTAAGCTAACTTATTAGAAAAACGCTTATATTAAACATATATGATAGTTGACGCTTTGGACTTTGAACTTTAAGTCTATATAAATAAGGCAGCTTTTCTCGTAAAGGTTGTTTAATGATATCTATCTGATGTAGTATATTGAACATTAAACTTTGTGCCTGTACTTTACGGTTGATTTTATTTTGTTTATAAGTTTAAGAGACGAAGGTTTTAGATCTTAGTACATCCGTGTTAGGATTTGAAACGCGACGCCAAAGCTGTTTTTAATGGCTTTTGTCATTCTGACACTCGTAAGCGTTTGCAAATTATTCATTCTGTTCTTTTTGTTATATTAATAATTTCGCTTTTACAGTAAGTATTGTAGAGTTATGTAATCAATGACAATGGGTATACAGGACTTCTTATGTTACTAGAGGAAATAGTCCATTTATGTTTTTATTCTCTTACAGGCTCGTCGGTTTTGAAGACTTGAATCCCCAATCACGAAGAAGCGCGTCAGTTCTGTAAGGGTGGAGACACTTAGCAGTTACTTTTTAATTTTTATAACAATTTTGTTAACAGTGAAAAAATATACGAAGTAAGTTATGTGCAATGGCGCTGCTTATCCCTTAAAAAGATTGTTTCCAGAAGGTCGGGAACAGAAAGTGAAGGTTTGCAGGAAATTTAATGTGTATTTTTAAATAAAAATTATAACAATGTAACACATTGTAACATTCATAGCATTACAGTGTATTGTGCCAGCTGTAATAACAATTGTATAGTGCTTTCTGTCTACCCTGTTTGTAACTTGACGTGACGATATAATTATAAAAAAAAATATGAGGTCACAAATCTTAGCAAACCGATTGTTCATATTACCTATTAAGTATATACAATTTGTGATCATAAGTTTTAAATTTTCCAAAGTGTCAACCAACCACCCGAGCCCGACCGAGGCAATTAAAGAACACCTTAACAAATAAAGATAAGACCAAACCCTGAGAGCATTAAAACAACAACACTGTCAATAATAATGCCTGTTAAATAAGTAGTTAAGATAAAGTTGAAAATGTCAAAAAAGCCTTATCAAAGTAGATATTTGTAATTAAACATTGGCACGCCGGAAGTGATAAGACTACCGGATGCACACGACACGCCCTCTGACGTGCGGGGTAACGTGGCTTGGGGTGAAAAGTGTTGCCAGACGAATAAGTTAAACAGTGGGACAAGTGTCAAGAATTAATAAATTTTATATTTAAGGCATCGACGACGAGGACGAACATTATTTTAAATTGTAAAATGCTACCATTGTAGAGTTGTTATTATTTTTATACCGTCACCCCGGGACCTTTAGGGTATAGACAGGGAGCGCCAAATATCTTTATATTTACCAAACCTATTTCATTTTACACCTCCTAAGATTATTAATCAAGTGTATGTTTATAAAAGTGTTTTGTTAAATGCTGAGAAAGGTCGAAGAGATACTTCCATTTACATCAAGGAGTTCACGAGGAATTACTTAATCAGTTTTGAATATTAACACGTGTTCGCTAACTGTATAATAAAGTAGACTTTATAATTTTTTGTATATTGACAATTATATAAATGATAGTACGAATACGAAGAGATGGAAAGGCAGATACAAACGGACATCACATGGCTTGTGTTATAAAATCTTTGAGTAAGAGTTAGAATTAAAAGTAAGTGGAAATTGGAGGTGGGGCAGGAGAGGGGAGAATTTGCTGCATATTATTTATATTACTACAGAGGAATGTGCCTTTTATTATATTAAAATTCGGGACATCCAGATATACCATGTGATTGTTGGCAACACTAACCATTAAGTTAATTTTCAAAGGAACATTCGATTAAAATCGCTCCCATAAAGACTTTAATCATCTTGTTTCCATGTTTATGACACATAATTAAACATTAAAAGCAAAATGGGAGCTATGTGTGTGCAAATTCTTGTAAAGCGACTTTATTCTGCAATTAACCAAATTGTGGCTTGACGGGCGCCATTTATGCATGTATTTTACGGTGTCGAACTTGAGATTGCTTGAGATAAGTAATATTAACATCACGCCTGCAGTAGTTCGAAGCGGTAGGCAGAAGAGTATAGGTTCTACATCTATTCTTAACCTGTGCTTATGCGTTCCACGGAGTAGAATTAAGCATATTCCCAATAAATAAAAATTAATTGACTATGTGTTGCAATAAATACATATATTCTATATATTTCTGAACGACGTTCGGAAACTGAAATAAGATTATACAAAATATGTACAAAATAAAATGAAAACAGAACGCATTTACGTCTAATCGATGCGCGATTCAATAAGACAAAGTGTTGTTTTAGAACAATGCGGAACTCTGTCTGCCTTTAATCAGATATGAAAGTGAAATTGTAATATTAACCGAATGGGATTTTTTTGCAAGAAAAATCGCATTTAATTTGTCGCTGCGTCTGTAATTTTTTTTCATTGAGTTTCTTTCCGTTCCAGTCTTGAATTTATATAATAAATCCAACCGTCTAAAGCCTGGTCGAGCTTTTTATTATCTAAATTTAATTAATTCTTAATTTAAAGTCAAGATATGATATTGAGATTATTAAACCAATTTAGGAGTTTTGTAGATACACTTTTAACATAATTCTTACACATATTTATATATTTAAATAACACCCCACCTTCTACGTAATATCTGATTTTAGGTAATTTCGCGTGTTATCAAAAATCGAATAGAAGCATTTATTGGCGGCAAAGACAAATAAATATGAATTGGTGAACCAATGAAGGAATACATTGCCATGAAACCTGCAGGCTATGCTCATTTGCTCTTTAACAACGTCGCTAAAATCTTGCTTTCTCACTTTGTGAGATCAGCTCTATCTAACAATGGAACCATGAAAGGATTTATGGTGCTGGGCGGGCGCCAATAAGCACTCAATATCAGGTGTCTCGTATGTGTGCTTAATATATAACCACTGTACCACGATACTATTCAGGTCGTACAGTTTAATTCCCTAAGGATGCTTTGGTGAACCATCCTGGATAACACTTGGCTTTTCCTTGGAATTCTTGAGATTAGATTCTAAAGTCAATAAGCTATAGTCAATAAGCTATGTATATAGTCATTTTGGGTAACTTTAAGCAACTTCAATGCCTTGAAGAACGGCCGGATTGGCACGCAAGATTGTTACCCAAATGAGTATCATTTCTAGAAAGTTCGCTGGCCGTCTAATCATCTAAAGTAGGTACATCAAAGAGATAGTTTAACGAAATAAATTCAAACAAATCAAAGTAGAGAAGAACAAAGCAAACGATACAGATCAAAACGTTCTAAAGTCTAGAATATAAAAAGTCAGTTTACATTAAAAACCGTATCGGCGTATCCAATCTTGCTAGAGCGCGCTGAATTACGATGTTCTCTAATTTAACTATATATTATTATGAACGCAACAATCATCCTTGTGTTAGGCTGTCAACACACTGTGCGATTTCGTGACGCAATTAAGTGGCTTAAGACTTGAACATCATTATCAGCATTTGGACGTCCATTGCCGGACATAAGCCTCCCCTAACTGACGACACTGCTATGTGATGACTTTAACAAATTCGCTTGAGAAATCATGCGTGTCGGTAATGCAACTACGCGATGGCAGCTTTTGATATGTTTCTTGAAAAAGCCTGAAAAATTATAACAGTTTTCTTTTAAATAAACGCGTAGGAGTATTATGTTAATGCTGAAAATTAACAAATTAACTGATTCAATAATGTACATTGAGTTTATTTTCAAAATGAAAAAAGAGCGTATGCCACAATTATACCTTTGTAAATACTTGATAGGGAGAAATAAATATTATATGGATTTTAAACTTATCAAGTAAGGATATTATTCGTAAAAGGCTGATATATCGGGGAAGGATACGATTCGTAATAGACGTATTCGTATAAGTGAATACATTAAATTGATTGTGACATACAAAAGTAGCGCATACGAAACTGGCCTTATATAAAAAACGCGTAAGTAGAGAATCTTTGCATTACCGGCAAACTATCCATCAAAAGCAAATGATTATGACCTTTGTATAAAGCGACGTAGTTTATACACTGGGCGGTTATTTCTACATTAAACCGGACGATTCGGCGTTTTTTGTGATCAGCGCGGAGCTTTTGCGGACCGCGAGCGAATCTTGAACGTACTGGTTATTATTATTAATACCATAATTATTAAGGCAGGATTGATGGTTTTTATGTAATATTGATAAAAATAAAAATTTTATTTTTGTCTGTCTCATTGGTTGAGTGGCTGTAACCGTGAGTGTCCAACGAGAGGGCCTTGGTTCGATTTCAGGGGTGAATACATATTATTAAGTTTTTTTTAATTTGCAATTTCTAGTATGGTACTACTAGAAACGAGTGAAACGCGGTAGTGTACTACACTGAATTTAATATGCAGAAGAATTACGTCAAGTCTGTAAGGATAGAGATATATCTATTCGGTGTTCTCTGCCTACCCTATATAGAACCTTGTTTAATGATATAACAATATATATAACAATACATCGTATCGTTATATCCGCTAACCGATATGTTTAACGGTAGTGTTGAACACACACTCGTAACTTCCTCAAAAGCGAAAGTCGATTTACTGTTGCTTGCTTCAGCGTGCATTCCGCGAGCCATTTCCATAACTGGTGAATGTTAGCCGTGGCTTATGGACGCTTCAATGTATTGAAATATTATGTTAAACGTATTATTACGCCTGTAAGCACTGAAGAGGTAAATAGAGGAGTATAGTAGCCTCTGACGATTCACCATTTAAACACGTCACGCTGTGATTGCCTATTGTAATTGCTATACAAATTCAAACTCAGAACACTAGAAATTTCAAGTTAGTAAACCCAATACCTTTTAACCGAGAAATCGAACCCTGGATTTCTCGATCAGCAGTAACGCTTGCAACCACTCGACCACGGAGAGAATTAAAAGAAATAATTTTCTAAAAAGTGGCACAAACATTTCTCTTCAAATGTTCAAGTATAGATCTGATTGGATAGATTGTGGACGAATAATATATTAATGATTATCGTTACGCGAGATCACTGACTGGGTAGGCAGAGAATATTAGAAAAAAAAAAAAAGGATATGAAATTATCTTTTGTAAATCTACACGTAAAGTAGCTACTCGGCCAGTATTAGAACATGTCTGTTCTACATGTGAACACAGTGGTGTTTTGAGCGAAAACATTTCTATTTACAAATTGATAATGGCAACATTATCGATGTATTTATCGAATTATGGCAACACGATGACTCTTCCGGCGATAATGTCAGCGACATTCAGTTTTTTTTTACGCTACTATTCTAAATATTTTGCTATCATCAAATGGTACACCTTTATGTTGTAGGCAGAGAGCAGTGTGCTAATTATCTTTAAAGAAATATTCGTACAGACCTGATGTGCTTCTTGGATATTCATCACTTTCTTCGAGATTGTTTTCTGAGATTTTTGAGTCTTCCGTCAACCAGTATCTGACCTATTCATCAACCTAGTTGAATCATCGTTTTCCTCGACACCTGCGCTAATCAACATTATTGATGTAAATGTATATATGTTTTAATAAAATAAATATCTTAAATTTAGATTTTATATAAAACAAGATCACGCCCAGATCACGTGTGGATTTTATTTTTATTAATGCTTCATGTCAAATTAGTCACAGCTCGTCTCGTAACAATCATACATTAGTCACGAAATATTGAACTGTTGTTTCTATCATGTGCGAGTTTGGGTACTAATGTTGGTTACGTTCAGGTCTTTGTGTTTAAATGTTGAGTTTAAAAATATTTTCTTATAAATCACTCAGACTCCTAGTCTTTGAGCAAAGGTGTCTTAGACTAATTGAAACCCGTCATGTACATTTGTATCATCATAATCAGGCTTTGGATGTCCACTGCTGGATACACGCCTTCCTTCATCAGCGCCATTCCTTCCTATTCTGGGCCTCTTGAATCCTGCAGCTCTCGGCTGTCTTCTTCAGGATGAAAGATCACTTCGTAAGAGCGCGACCTACGCTCCTTTTATCTAGACGTGGCCGCGCTCAATGGCCTTTCATCGCATTGATTCGTATAGCGACGTTAATTTTCTTTTATATTCAAATATATCAGTCTGTACATCTTTGCGTCCATGTTTCCTTTTTCATTCACTTTCCGCTACAATTAGCGAGAGCTCCGTGTGAAGTGAGCTGTTCTCAGCGCAACAACATC
>DWMG01000998.1:0-16633 GCA_018244855.1 Elbella merops
GTAATCTGCGGGAAGTTGTTGTTCCTCCATTATGTATTATTACTAGTCATACTAAATGAAGTAATTAAAGTGTTTGTTATATGCGACATTATTTCGTATTCAGTGTTTCAAATATAGATAAACATATATTCAATTGTTTGGGGCTCAATGGTTGAATTGACAGTTAGTGATTTCATTAATAAATATTTACAAAGAGGACTATTAATAATGAGTTCTTAAATTAGTGCGGTAAGATTGTATTATATTTGACAAAAAAGGACTTCTATAGCTATTCGATATAAAAAAAATATATAAAATGGTAAACGGCGATGACAACCACTGTCAATTACAACAGATGTCAAATTGTCAATTGTAAATTGGTATTTTTTGTGGTGTTGTGTCGCGAGAAAGTGTAGTTTTTATTTGTAAAAATGATTGTACGCCAGCTGGGATGCAGTACAAGTTTCACATAAAATGGGGTTGAGTACGGATAGTTTTCAAGACTAGTTGGGAGAACACTTTAAGGATTTAATATAGTGGAAGTGAATTCGTAAGCTGTACATTATTATCAGGGTAATTTGCAAACCTGTCGTATTGGTATTAATTCCTTTCATTTGGTGCGCACCTGTTACGATGTTTGCGAGTCTTAAAAGCAAGATAAAAGAAGAGACTGGAAGTGATATAAGTAGACTAACCAGCAGTTGGCGCAGTGGTGCCTTTCTGGGCCGTATAGCCCTGAGAGATGATTCCGTAAGTGTAAGACAAAAAGTAAAATGCACAAATATCAAAACAATGTTACTAACTGCTAATTATCCCAATAGCTTTTTATCTTTAGTTAGCCAAATAAAGTATTGCCATTATGATAGAATTTTTCACTTTTATTTGCAGTCTACAACAAGTCCTTCCAGTTCTGGAGGACAAGCTGACACAACATCAGATGTAAGTGCCTTTCTATTACAATAAAATTTCAATTACTGTAATTGTGTGGTTTGCAGGTAGATAGTTTAGATATTATCTACACAATGGCTTTAGAAGCATTGATATGGTATTATTTTCTTGTTAGTTTATTTATTAACAATTTTCATTACTAATTGCCAGTTACCATTAGCCTTGTTCTTGTGGAAACATGTTTATTGCTATTCTGATGTTTTAATTACAGAACGAGGACAAAAATGTCGGTGTGTATTCTGAAATGTAACTGTAAATCTAAGTACAGTCATATTGCTTACTCATGAGAACTAGATTGGAACTTGTGTTGTCTTACTATCTTTGTTCTCTCTCTACTTAAAAAAAAACTTATATTTCAAACTATGATGTGTCATCTAAACATGTTGGATAAAAATATATTTGAATACCATATAAATATTGTAATTTTCTGTTCAAATTTAAAAGTTCTCGTTATGTACAAATTTCTAATACATCGATAAACACTAATTAGAAATGATTCTCAGGCTTATACAAAATGTATTTATGTAGAGGCAATTTGTTCAGTGAGCATAACATGTAAAGGCCGAGAGAACAAATGGTGGCCTTGCACCAATGCGAACCAGTTCATTGACTAAATACATTTATTTTATTTCAGTCAATATCACCACAGCTACATTCTTACCTGTCTGAGCGTACAGGAGGTCAAGTGGACCAAACAGGCTTACAGCAACAGTATGCAGTTCAGTTGGAAGAGAAGCTCAAGGACAGAGATGCTTACTGGGAGCAGAAGATTGAAGAATTAAAGTTGTCTCTGGCGTCTGTTCAAGGTCAGTAGTATATTGTCTACTTTTATGAATCTATAGCTAAATCATGCACAGGATGATGATAACAAGCAACAATCAGTTGTGGGTTAAAATAGGTCAATGTTGATTTAAAAATATGTGTTTAACGTTAATGCTTAAATGCCCAAAATATTCAAAATAAAAATTATTTTAAGAACTGTTGACTGAATTTTTTGAGATGTGCATAAACAATAATCCCTGATTAAAAATGGATTGTATTTTGGCATAGTTATTGTAAGGTTTAAATGAAATACAAGGAAAAATTAGATAACAAAGATTTGAAATATCTCATTTAGTAATTTGAATTGTATCAGTCAATCCAACATACAACAAGTCACAATTCAACTCTCAACTCACAACAGCACATTAGAAAGAGGAACTTTCACCTTTAAGCCCTCTTATCAAAATCTGTAAACATTTTTGAATGGACACAAAAATGGAATGCTTAACCCTAAAATGAGTTAAACATTGTATTCTTTATAATGCAAAACTGTCAAGCGAATTTGATAACTTTACAAAGAGTTTAATATTTTACTGTTGAATGTCTTGTGGAATGTTTATATGTACATGTTAGAATCATATACTGGCTTAACTCACATATATTTTCCGAGTCTGCCATCTCGCCTGCGTCCTCGCTGCAATTGATGGGAGCTTATGATGAAGAACCAAATATAGGTCCATAACTAGTTGGGCCATCCCAAACGACATAATTGTGAGTTAGACTGATACATATAGGATGAAGAGCTAAAAACCTAAATTTAGATATTTTTGTATGTGGCAACCAGTACTTGTTTATATCTGTAAAATGCTTCTAAAAGTGCAGATATAATTTGTTTTGCTGCATATTATTTCATTGTTTCTATTTTGAAAAGGTTGATCAGTGGAGAGTGCCATTAGTTGTTATAGTCACATATTATGACAATATGTTGCTGTTAATACGTGTATCCCATATATGTAAACAAATTTCTAATTATCTAAAAGTATATTTAGTATTTCACATAGGGTAATTTTAATCTGTTATTCAATTTATTTTTAAATCATATTAATTTTCAATTTACCTCTATATGTACTTACATGGTACATGTATGTTATATACATGCATATTTACTGTTAGTTGATATGTTTTATTTGTGGATAATGTAGTTACAGATACATAAAAAAACATAACATTACATCTATAATTACCGTAAGGCTAGGCAAAGAAGTGTAAGATAGATATTGTTACAGATAGTTATCTTAATATAATAATTTGTTATAGGTGAAGAAGCATTAGCAGCCCAGACTGTGGCTCGAAATGCACAAGCAGAGGCCTCAAAAGCTATGAGCGAAAGAGACACAGCTATAAGACAATTGAATGAGCTTAAAGCGAGGTTGGCCGCTGTCGAAAATGCTCAGGACAAACTGGACGCAATTACTGTAAGTATATAGGAAATTTAGAAATAAAAATAGTGCAGAACATCTACCACCATCATCTAAAACAAAGGAAGCATCAAAAGAGCTTGTGTTATGGTAATCTGATAGCTGACAACTATGAAATATATTTATATAGATATACTTATATAGATATGAATATTTATACACATATTTCTTACACTAAGACACAGAAGAAATACTTGTGTTCATTACACAAATATATACACATATAATTAGGATCAGAATTGAACGCACAACTCCTGGTGCAATAGTCACATCTGCTAACCACTGTAGCAATCAATACCATGATTATCCACATGATAGTTTGAAATGTTACTTGAATAATCTATATATTAGCAAGCAAAAACTTTGTACCCCTTTTTAGGGAAATTGTGCAGACTGAAGGGCATGAAATTTGGTACACTTACAGTTTATATAGAGAAGTAGTGCAGAATGCTAAAATGTATGTATGTGTAATATGTATTACAAATACCTTAAATTGAATTAAATAAACCATTTATTATTTACGTTCCCATTGTCAGTGTCAGACATGAGACTGATGTTGTCAATAAGTAGCACAGAGGAAAATGTATATAAGCGTCGTCTTTTACATTAGAACCTAGACAACGCTCAAACTGATTTTTTTATGATTTACGATCGAATTTCGATCGCTAATGATCGTACGTACATACGTACGTACAAATTTGCAAACTTGCTATATTTTTCTGATTATGTTAACCATTTAAAACATTTTGCTTGATATTCAATTTTCATGATAATTTTGATAGCGATAGGCAGCAGTGTGAATTACGGAAACCAGTTTTATGAAGATAAAATATGTGTATCGAAATAATTTATTAATTTATGTTTATTAACTTGTTTGGTATGAAATTATACGGATTGACGCACAAATAACAATAAAACTAATTATTTTAAATCAATATTTATATATTTAATTACATATCTATTTTTTTTAGCTCCCAAAATATACCTACACACGATTTTCTTGAGGAATTACCACCTCTTAACTCCCCGTATAACTGGCAGGCAACTTCTTAGTCTCAGAAAAAGTATCGCATTTCTAGTCATCTTTGACCAGGGCAGTTACTATAAGTTAAATTGACTGCGCTCGTTCTAACATGATATAACTGGTCTAATGTTACTGTACAAATTCCTAGTATTTATCACGAATTAATATTAACCAACATTCTCGTCAACATCGATACGGGTTAACCGATTTTAACAGTCCTGTTCTTATAGTCCTATTGGGGGCCGGCAGGTGCTTACAGTCGGCGGTCACTTCTAACTGCGATATGAAAGCAATACTCGTATACGAATGCAATTATTTTGTAATTAAAACATCACAATATTTAGGCGTTTAAAGACTTAAAAGTTTTATTAAAATGTAACTGATTATACTCTGCTTATTTCTACAAGAGATAATTGCATTCTATAATAAAAACACATTTAAACATTAAATATTCTTTGGCTTAAATACTTTGTATGACATAATTATAAAAAAATATTGAAGTTTTCAATATTCGTTTTCAGTTAATGTGGATAATAAGGCTGGCGCCATAGGTTTCATCTCGAAGATTATACCGGCTGTCTACCCTATAGCTATTATCAAGGTGGACGAGGACACTGGAGAACCTATCAGGGATAGGCAGGGACTATGTCAGGTAGGAAATAGTACTTATTTATAAATCGTTTCGAAATTAATACTTAACTTTCTTCGCTTTCAATGTACTATCTAACTAAATCTATATTATGTATTCGTTCATCTCTAATACGTGCAATAGTTCTTTTATAGTTGACTGATCTGAATTTTAAAAAATACACTAAAATTTTCCTATTTAATTTTTTATAAAGAATATTTCATACGCACTTTTAGTTCTATCAAACCCGTTTATGGAATAAGAATTATGTTTCCAGTAGACGTATTACTAGTCTATATACAAAATGTATTCAATTTAACTCCAGCTGGCGAAACCTAACGAACCTGGAGTGTTTATCGGGAAAATTAAGCCTAACAACCCCTCAAGAGCCTTTCTTGGATATGTCGATAAGGCAGCTTCGGAAAAAAAGATCGTGAGAGATGTCCTTACACATGGCGATTCGGCTTTTATTTCTGGTAAGCAAACTATGAAGAAGTATTGTTCTAAAAAGCTTATATATATAACAATGATTTATGAGCTTTATTCTTTTATTCTAGGAAATCCTGAATATCGTGTAACTTCGTGTAAATTCATTACTTTCTTGCAATTTATGTCAACAATCAGTTTCACGGGACGAGGATTGCCATGATTTTTTACAAGAAAGAACTTATAAATTTTACTAATTATAACATTGATTCATTTTTTTTTCTAAATTAGCGCGCGCCTGTAAAATGTGAAATGAACTTCCATTTGCGGATTTTCAAAGCACTGTGACATGGACTTCTTCAAAAAACGCGCAAAGAGAGCTCTGTTTTAAGGCTTACAACGCACTGGCCATTCGTCTGGCATTGTATATGTCCATGGGCGACAGTGACCAAATACCATCAGGTGCTAGTCTTCAGGTGTTGCAAATGTACATAAACGACCGTGATCACTTAACATCGGGTAACCCGCCTGCCTGTTTGTCTAAATTTAAAAAAATAAGTTATGGGCTCCTCGTGCCGTGAAGTCAAATTACCACAAGGTCGACGCTCGGTCAATCTACCACCCAATTTTCTTATCAAATTGATCTTATAATGCTGCTTCGTTCTTATAAAACTGCCTCGTTAACCTCAATACATTGAAAGGTGATTCCGTGGTTTGTGTTTATAGATATTTACATAGTTATTTCAGAAGGTCTATTGGTTACTTGCAATATTAAGTACCGAATTTTGAATGTCAATAATAAAATCAGTTGTTCAAAACTAACAATTGGGACATTATTATATGATAGCATTATAAGAAACAAATCAGATCTGTAGGGATACAGGTATTTGGCATTCGTTGTTTTTGCCTACCCCGTAAGAAATCTGGCATGAATGTATAATATAAAATCAAAAAACAGAGTTTAGGTACCCTAGGATAAATACAGTTTATCGATATATGAAATATAACACAATTTTACAATTAGATGATATTCTACACTTAAAGATTATCTTGCATTTGTATGTTTGCTTAAAAGACACTGTTAACGTAGGTACCCCTTCATTATGATCATTTCCATGACGCTTGCTCGAAGAATATTCGGCTAAGTAAAAGGGTTCTGGATACAAGGTGAGCAATAATTCCCCGTTCCAACTAGAATTGTATTCACTAAGGCTACACAGGAACAAACTGGTTTTAGTCAATGGAACATGACTCGATTTCACTCATTCACATTTTGTGCTTTTCCACTTGCAGGTGATATCCTGATATCGGACGAGCTCGGCTACCTGTACTTCCGCGACCGCACCGGCGACACGTTCCGCTGGCGCGGCGAAAACGTCAGCACCACGGAGGTGGAAGCCGCCATATCCAAATTTTCCAATCAGCGAGATGCTGTTGTATATGGTGTAGAGGTTCGTATTATCTTGCGAAAGTAATATATTTTACAATATCTTTCAAGGCAGGATAAAGTCTAGGTCTTTTGTGAGAGCTTAATCTTCATCTTCATCGTCATCATCATTATATTCATCATGATCTTCCCTAAAGTATAGTAGGACCTTATTATTACTCAGTCTAACTAACCCAGAAAGTAACAAATACAAACGAACCCCGAAAAAATTACGAAGCTTTGCTTCAGGTGCATTAGAGTCTTATATCAAACATTTAATGACCTTATAGATGATATCTTGAACTTAACTGTACCTAAACAAGTTCAGTTCAGCCGCGCAGTAAAGTTCAACTACCTTCAATTTCAGAGTCACAGTTTATAGTTTAAACGTGATTAGAATTGAAAAATTGAATTTATAAATTCTAAATCCATTCACATTGATATGTGTTCTAACTTCCACCGTATCATTTCTAATTTAAAAGTAAATGTTGTATTAAATATCACTTGCTATAACAGTGATGGAAAATATCGTGCGTAAACCTGAATACTTAAAGTTATCTACATATAACGTTCTCTGAGGCGTGTGAAGTCTACAAACCTTTACTTGGCCAGAGTGTCAGACTGTGGCCTTAACTTCTACTTACTCCTGAGAGGAGATCCGTGTTCAGCAGTGGAATAAAAAGGTGTTGATGATGATAATATGCTTTTAGATACCAAACACTGAAGGTCGCGCGGGGATGTGTGGCATAGTGGACACCGACAACAGCTTAGACTTAGAGAAGTTGTCCAAAAACATTTCAAAAGATCTACCAAAATACGCAAGGCCTATCTTCTTAAGGATTATGAACAGTATTGATATGACTGGTGAGTTATCACGCAATATTATTTACCTTATCAATAAGAATGAAACTGATCATTTTTGACATTAGTAATTTACTAAATTAAAAAAATATACCGCAAGTACATTATTGTATTCAGACTACGTTTATAAAAATCTTTATTAAAAGATTTTAGTCTAAAGGTTTATATGGCTGCCTTGTATGTCTGTCTGGACTGTCTCGTTGTTTGAGTGGTTGTAGGCGCGACTACCGATCGGGAGGCCCTGGGCTCAAATCCCGGGTCCGGTTACTATTCGATTTTTCTAATTTAGAATTTCTAGTAGTTACTTGGACTCTGGATATGTGCCCGATGTATGGCTATAGGCTCACCATCTATTTCATAGGACGTAACGTAACTGGTGAAACGCATGAGTGTACTATACTCCTCTGCCTACCACTTCAAGGAGAACAGGTGTGAATATGTTTGGTACGTTTATAATATGTACATGGATTATTTTAATGACTGTGTACTAAAATTATGTTTAATTAATTTCAGGTACCTATAAAATAAGGAAAGTCGATCTACAAAAGGAAGGATACAATCCGGCAGTGGTCAAAGACAGAATGTATTTCTTAGATCCAAAATTAGATAAATACATTACATTCGGACAGGAGGAGTACGACAAGATTCAAACTGGACAAATAAGACTGTGATCGTAGTTTTAAGATCTCTATGATATTTAGTGTCTACTCGGTAGGAAGGTAGGTAGGTGATACCTACTTAATAAATCATTAAGTAGGTATCACCTATGACATGTGACATATGAAATTAGCAAAATAGCCTTATGAAACGCTTTAAAGTTGATTTTGACTGATTTTGTAAACTTTGTTAGCACGCGCAACGGTTAAAATTAAAGTCAAGGGCGTATTCCATTTTCGTTCAAAAAATGTCGTTTTACTTAAAAAGTAAATAGTACGTTTAATGTCGTTTGTGAATAATATAGTTTTAATTACCTGGATATTAAGAAATGTTATATACACTTAAGAATATGTATACAATTTAAAAAATATATGACAAATCAAAATTTAAAAATATATGACAGATATGTGAAAAATATTTATTTTTAAGTAATTCCATAAACAAAATTAAATAAAAAACTTAATGCTTAAATCACTATTAATGTTAAGTACAATTGAGCTTATTGCTAAGAGGACTAAGGATTAAGTACGCTAATTAAGATTTTACACAGATTTTTAACAATTTTTTGAAATAGAAAAAGAAAAAACTATTTGTTGTTTTATTTCAGATTGTCGCATTCAACAATTGCTGTTAAAACAATTTGTGTTTGGTTTTACAAAGTATGATTATTGATCTAGTAAAGTCCTACAGACAACCATCTCAATACTCAGGAGTAGAAAGGTCCGTCTAAGTAATTAATAGTAAAACGCAATCAATAATACTGACTATGACTGTTGACTGCCTCGTTGATAGGTTGAGTGGTTGCAAGCGTGACCGTTGTTCAAGAGCTGCAAGGTTAAAATTCCTGATAGTGGCTTGGATTCCGAATTTATGGCCAGTATACGGCAAAATACTCAGCCCCTATTTCATAATGGAACGTAAACGTAACTTGCAAAACGTGGGAGATTTTTACTCCTTTGCTTACCTTATCGAGGATTAGAAGCGTGATGCTACGTAATACTGACTACAACTATTAATCAGGCTACTAACATCTACTAAGTATTATGTAATATTATCTACAAGCTGTTATAATTGATACTACCAATTCTATCCGTAGGAATAGTATTGGTAGTATCAGTAGTCAGATTCGAAAATAAGTGTAGACTTATTTTCCAGTCTGACTGCAGATGTCCATTAACGGCAGCAATAACTAATAAGTGCTGCCAATTCGTGTATCAATCTCTTTGTGTAAAAATATTAACGCAAATGAAATGAAATACTTAAGTATAATTACAAGTTACATAACAAAAACTGATTTTGGCCGTTAGATAGCAAATATTTATTTCTATACAGGAAGTGTGGGCATTAAATATCATTTTAATTAGTACTGAAGTTTAATTTCACAAAATCAAATGGAATTTTCAACTAATTACGCTTAATTTATTAGAATCATTCTTACATGATTTAATGATTATTGGACGAAAACATTTAATCTAGGACTAAAAGATTTTGCACAAAAATTTCAATGTGTCATTGTCAAGATAAACAATATGACATTTTGTACAAAAATGACAGCTGTCAATTTTTTTGAATGAATATTATAATATTTAATTTTAAAAACAATATTTTCAGGCCAACATTCTGTTTAAATAAACAGTTGCGCGCTTCATTGAGGTTGCATTATCCAGATTGAACAGACATAAAATATAACTGATGTGGTGACTTTATATCTGTACCTTTCATGTCAGTGTCTCGAATGATAGCGCAGATAATTTAACCGTCATTCGGTCGCGTTGTTTGACGTGATAAAGTTAAAAGAGTGAATGATTTTAAAGCGACTTCGACTTGTATTCGCGAGGTCTACGGTAGGCCGCGGTTGCCGCGTGTCAGTTAGCCGCGTTTCGTGGCATAGGACATTAGTGATGATGATATTTATTATCGGTGTTGTGGCGGCTTTCGTCGCGCTTGTCGCCGCTATCGGAGTTTGCTACGGTGTAGTAATATCAATAGTGACTGGTATCCTTTATGCGCTTCTGTTCCACACGAAATGGTGTTATGTAGCTCTGAAAACGGCGCCGAGAGACCTCAGGTAAACTGGATTATTTTTTTGTGTGCTACCATATAATGCGTAAATCTTACTCAATTTGACCGGTAACATGATTATTGTTTGTTAATGAGTATTGAAGTGCCTAATCGAGTGAAACAATTCATTTATACTAACTGTATACCATAACGAAATATTTAATATGTGATACAATTCTTTTTAATGTTTGTTACAAGAACCATTATTAAGTTAAAAGAGAATGTAACGTGATTACGTACACTGAGAGCATTTTTTATAATTATATGGAAATCGGACTTTGAAATTATGCCATACTTAAGTTTCCTTACATACATTAACATATTTCGCGAAGTGGTAAGGAGAGGAGTGTGGTACTCCTATGACCCAATTGTTAAATTTTTAGTCGAACCATGGAATAGGGGTGAGCCAAATGCTAGACATTATGCTCACCGCAGGTACAAAATCCAGATCCTAAATGACTGTTACAATTTCTAACTTAGAAAATGAACTGGTAGTTCCTGAACCAGAAATCAAACCCAGGAAGTCTCGATCAAATCAAACTTGACCAAAGAGACAGTCAAGGCTGTCAATCTAATGTCTTCCCTATATCTAATAATTAAAGTTTTCCTCAAATTCAAAGTCACCTAGAAGTCTTTTTTTACATAAATAGGGTTTATTATTAGTAATAAAGGCCTATTAGTTGTGACTAGTTATTTGGCGGTGGTACTATTTTAATAAAAATTTACATAAGTGTATTAGTAGCAATGTAACATCACGTCTGTAATCCCCGAAGGGGGAGGCAGAGGAGTGTTGTACACCCGCCATGTTTCACCAGTTACCTTTAAGTCCCACAATGGTATAGGTGGTGAGCCAATTGCCATACACGGGCACACATGCAGACTCCGAGTCACTACTAGAAATTCTAAATTAGAAAAATACAATAGTACCCAATACGGGATTGAACCCAGGACCTCCCGATCGGCAGTCGCGCTTGCAACCACTCGACCAACGAGGCAGTCAGTACACAAGTAATACAAGTGTATTAGTGTATTTCATTAATAACACATTAAGTAATTCAATTAATAATACTAGATATGGATAGTTCCTTAACTTAATTCTGTTCTTGACCTGTTTCTTACGTTGACTGGGGTCCTGGTTTCAAATCCCATGTTGAGTACTACAGGATTTTTCAAATTTAATATTTCTAGTAGCAACTTGGAGTCTAAATCTGTGCCTGGTATATGGCAATAGGCTCACTGCCTATTCCATGGGATATAAATGTTGGTTTTATGTGTTATTATCATCTTCATACTGGTATCTACATTCAAAAAGATTGTGCCAAATGCTAAGTACCTCTATGCTTACAGATCTGACATTCTTCTTTTAGATTCATCAGTCTCTCTGTACATGCTCATGAGTTTCATATTTCATACATATCCAATATGGGACATGGATTAACACCAGAATTTTTAAGTCGTGAATAGCTGACAATACCTTGAAGTGCCATTAGCTACTCGTAAGATTAAATTGAGTCATATGGGCACAAATTATCAATTCAAGCTGTGTGCTCAAGCCACTAAATCATTCAGTGTCCACAATGTGATCTGACTTTCGCAATAATCATAGATCACATTATAACATGATGTTAGAAACATTGTGTTTGCTAGTTAACATTGTATTGAGTGCTAGTTACGTTAGCTTTTCAGTTTCTGATGTAAAGTATTTTGATGGATAGTCTAGCAAAACCACAATACTTTAAAAAAAATTACCTAATCACATTGGTGAATGACAATTATAGATTAGTTTGTTACTCTTAAAACTTGAATATGTTGTAATGAAATTAGATAGATTCTATAAATATAAGGTTTAGGAAAATTTTCCCTCCTTATTTGTATAATTTAAATTAACCAGTAAAATATTGATAACTGAACTTGTAAATTTAAAACAATTAACAATTGTTTTTTTAGAGCACTTTTGTGTTATGTGAAGATTCTCCTGTTATCTCAGAAGCTAATGAAAAAAGATTGGACCCTACCTGACATCTTCCACGAAACTGTTGAAAGATATCCAAATAGACCATGCTTTTTATTCCAAGATGAAGTTTGGACATTCAAAGAGGTCAGTATTATGACAATATTATTATTGTAGAACAATTGTATAGATAAGACTTCTGTTTAATTGTTGGTGGTGTCATCCAAGTGTGTAAAATGTTCAAGTATGTGTCATAGTAACTCAGTTTATACAAAAAATATGAATATTCATTATTAACACAATGATATGCAATTTGTATGAAGGTCGAATTAAAATGCCATGTTAAATAACGAACATTTTCCAGTTGTAGGTATTTTATTTTCTTAAATTCAATTATTACTTCCTGTTATAATAAAAAAATATTGACGTATTGTAGGTGGAAGACTATAGTCTGCGTGTCACAGCTATACTTAAAGCGCAGGGGGTGAAAAAGGGCAGTATAGTGGGACTCCTTATCAACAACTGCCCTCAAATGCCTGCACTCTGGCTGGGCAACGCGCGCCTGGGTGGCGTAACGCCACTCATTAACACAAACCAACGCGCCAGTGCTCTGATTCACTCCATCACGGTAGCCAACTGCGACATCCTGATATTCTCCGACGAATACCAGTCAGGTAAGTTGACCTTAAAATGCTCTTATCCTTAACGACCTGGCGTATATTAAACGAGCACTCAAACTACAATGTCATAGTTGATTGTTTTGCTTCAGACTGTTAAATTATTTGGTTCACAAATTATTATCGTTGGGTTAGGTGACAGGTTAGGTGGCCGGTTAGGTAACATATTAACGGTTAGATCTTAAGGACTGGGATACGGCCTATTAATATGCAACCCATATCTACGCTCCAGCGGTGTTCGCGTCAGGTGTCTTTCTAACATAAAATAACATCACACGCACATAAATTACGCCTTCATGCTACTGGAAATTAGAAATTAGAAAAACACAATAGCACTTTGCCTAGCTTAGGGTCGATCCCGGGACCTCATGATCAGTAGTGTCCTTCCAACCATTCGACCAACGAGAATCTCTATTGTGAGAATAATCGCAATCAAAATGAATTCTAGAACTTTTCTACCAGTTGCTATTATTGTATAATATGTTATCGCATTTTTTATATGCTATGTTACCAGTAACACAAGTTAGACTGGTTTTTGGAATTAATTTGGTGTTCACATGATTTCCTTTTAAGTTGGCGACGGCTACAGATGCTAACTTATCGCTTTAATATTTATTGACTATTATATATGTATATGTGTATTTAAATGGATATTATTTATCTTTTAATATACAGATTCTGTCTAGTTGGTTGCACAAATAAATATATGTCATGCTTGAAAATTTAACACCATTCGATTAATTCAATGTGTATTCTTTTTTGTTCTGAGGGAAAATCTCGAGCGAACGTTAGATAGAATACATTATTCGGTCACAAACATTTTGCATCCGTGTTTGACAGTAAATTTGAAGGTCACAGCGTTGATGCCTCGTGGATCTCATTTAATACACCTGAACTCTCACTTACCTAATTAAAGACTAGGCTCACGCTTAACTTTTTCTTAGAGTCTATAAATGTTCATCATCTTTATCAGCGTACACCCGTCCACTGCTGGACATAGGCCTCTCTAATAGCACGCTAATGAGCTCGATCTTCAGCTCTTCGCATCCAACCACTGCCAGCCATTTTGCGTATATCGTCACTCCACCTAGCTGGAGGGAGTCCTACGCTACGGTTGCCAAGTGGCGGTCTCCACTCCAGAACACGTCTGCTCCAACGGCTATCGGTTCTGCGGCAGATGTGACCATCCCACTGTCACTTCAGCTTTCTAATCCTTTGGGCTATGTCGATAACTTTGGTTCTCTGTCGGATCGCCTGATTTCTGATGCGATCCTTCAGAGATGAATAATTTTTATAAATGTTAATAACATCTAAATATATCTATTCGTCCATCCTATACAAGTCCATTGCTGGACATAAATCTCCTCTACTTGGCGCCTCTCCACTAGAACCTGGATCATTTTAATCCAGCTGCAACCAGCTGTTCTGTTTCGGTCGCCAGACTATCTAGCATGAAGACTTCATACATATTGCTTAAATTTTTAGCTGTCCAAGATGTGGCAAGCCAACTGGATCCAAGGATGAAGTTGTTCAAGTTTACACACAGACCTTTGAACCCCACAAATCCCGGTCTTGCGCAAGCTGGTGGTGACGGATTTATTGATTTTACATCGTTATTGGAGGCCACACAACCAGCTCCATGGACTCTAGCAGATGCGGATGGTTTCCAAGGGAAGCTTCTCTACATATACACTTCTGGAACTACCGGCCTTCCAAAAGCAGCTGTTATATCTAATTCCAGGTAAGTGCATTTTGTATACATTGCCTAAGTATAATGTCAATTTATTTATGCCATGGATCCAAATCTAAGGGACTTGGTTTGACGGGATAATAAGAGACTATCTAGTGGCAACTATTTCTGTCCTTCCGAGCGAACGATTTTTTTTCCAGAATTCTTATGAGATAACTTTTAATTCAGCTAATATTAGATAACAAATTAATTTTCGACTAAAAACTTATAATTATTCCCGTAGACCTACAGTAAACAAAAGCACTTCTCATTATATCCACCCAAAATATTATTTTATTGGTTTGCAATAGCTCCACTGTTGAACCTAAAGTTGTTCGTGGCTTTAACAAAATTGTTATAATAAATTTTATCATATGTGCAACAGTTCTGTAATTTTATTACTCTATTTTTAATTATTTACATCCTTCCTTATAAGTGTAATTGCTTTTGTTCGATACGGCTTACCGCTTAACTACATACTTTACGCCTTACCTGCTCAGTTTTTATGTTGCAAAGGTCGTAAACTAATATTTCCTTGTCATCAATAATATCAATTGTAATTACTATCTGTTTACCGTATTAATGTTAAAGGTAGCTATGAGCATAATTTAAAAACACTAACGGCGGGTCGAAGTCCGCGGAAACTGATTTCCGCCTTTAGGTTTTAGTACACGTGTACCTGACAAAGTAACTGTATAATGTGCGACAGAGATTCTGGCTGATTTGTAGGCACAGTTTTTTTTCATACGTAAAACAATAATTATGATGTTTAGATTTTAGGAATTATTATTTTTCTGAGATACCGAGATACCGAAGATACCTAATTCGTCTAGCTTTACAGACATAATATGCTTTTATATTTATTACTTTGTTCTCTCTATCTCTCTACCCTCTGCCTATCTGTTCGGAGATTACAGGCGTGAAGTTTCGTTTTATTTGTCACTTTGTTAATCGTACAAAAGTTTCAAAGGCTTTTGAGTCCCACATCATCAGCCTATCTCAGTCCACTGTTGGACACAGGGCTCCCCCCCAAAAGGGAGTTTATGCCCGTAATTTCAACGCTGGGCATGCGGATTGGAGATCGCAGGGCACAGCTTTTTGCACCGCCGATGCTGCTACCCGTCGACGACCAGGGCATTAAGCCGTGCCTATTTAGGCTGCTCTATACCGCAATCAGCCGGTGGCCAGAGCCTTGTCTGTTATAGCAGGGTGTACCACGTGCAGGTGAGGTTGGGTTAGGCTCTTGAGATGGTGGTTGGAACACCTTACTTCCCAGACTCCCACATCAGGTCCTATTTGGTCCCCCTACTTGGTCACATGGGACAGTCTTCACCTTCTTCGCCACCTGCATCCATCACATTCGCATTGTATATCTGTTTAGTTATTTATACACAAAACATCATCATGATGATCATCATTTTAAAATGTCTAAAATGTCTTGGTATGGAGATTGTACGTGAATAATGCCGAACATTGGGCGATCACCGTGTTGGGCAGCCGGAGACATCGCGCCTTGCTTTCGTGTTCCGACTTTCACTCTCGACCCTCTTTCCACTTTCTCGTCGCTGAGATACTGTTGCATTGCAGCTGTATACGTAAGTATGATTACTCGAAAATTCCACTACATCTCGCGTGCTCACTTAAAAGATAATTCAGATGCTCGTAAGATATTCCGAACGCAATATCATTTGCATGTTCGTAAGTGAGCATAGAAATACCGTTGTTTGGTGTTCATTCTAAAATTAGAGGGAACAGCGGCGGGAGGGGGGGAGGATAACAATTTTAATCTTGTTGGTCTTTTATTTTTTTTTATTTGGGTAGTGGTATCGCGAAGTACATTTATAAATACAAGTGATAGATAAAAACTGCCTCGTTGGTCGTGTTGGTTGCAAGTGCGACGAAGGTTCGGTGTCTGGATATGTGTCAGATGCACGGCAATAGGCTCACCGCCTATTCCATAGTGGGACGTAAACGTAACCGGTGAAACGTGGGAGTGTTCTGCACTCCTCTGCCTACCTCTTCGGGG
>DWMG01000999.1:0-16629 GCA_018244855.1 Elbella merops
ACTTTATAGTTGATTCTTATATGTCACATCTCATATCCAGTACCTACTCATATCATGAACAAGATACATATCACGTACTTACGATTAGTATTTATAAACGCAATATGTATACTATTTATACCTATAATTATCAAAAGTAAACACACAATTATCTACACAGAGGGCGCTCCTGTTCATTCGTATCCGCTAAAACTCGTCCCTAATATTTTTATCTGTCCACATAAATACGCGGTAATGAGAGACCGAATACTCGGGATTTTAAAATTTATTCTAGTCGAACCCACGCGCTCGAGTATGCATATTTTGATACAGAAATTATATATGAGTGTATTAAAACACCCCTTAAATCTTCCTTACAAATTAAATATTTGTACCCTTACTCATATATAACTGGGTTTTGTTATTCAGTTGTCATTTTGTTATTGTAATTTTAATATTTAATTAATATACGCTACTGTGTAATATGTATGTACCTACTGTGCTTTATATATAATTTATCACATCCTACGTTAATGTGAAAAAAAAATTATGAATTTTCATAGCTCATCGAATAATAAATATTGAAAGAGCAATATTTTATTTTAATAAAATGAAAAAAACTTTTATTTATAAACAAAGAGTAATATTAATATTAATAGTAATAATTAATTTAAAAAAAATAGTTTTCAAATAAGACCGTTACTGTTCCTATTGATTGAGACACTCATCTGTTAGCACCCAGGAAATGGACTCCTCACTCCCGGATTTCCTATTGCATGAGAAAGCGAAATAACTTAGAGAAGTCGGTTCTCTTTCGAACCAGGTATCGTACTAAGATATACTCGTATTTGTTGTGTAATCATTGTAATGAATTCGGATTTAAATATAACATGACGTTAAATATACCATCCATTTCTCGTCGACGTCAGATCACTTAATAATATATTACTAACAGGATATCGATTTTTGTTGGTAAAGTCTGAATGCAAATTATCGAAAGAATTCTGGTCAAATATCATTCGAATTAAATTTTTAACAACGATATATTGCAAAGTATTTTCCGAGTACATTCGCTATTCCTGTATAGCCACTAATGGACCCTTCTCCAAGGCTGATAGCGGTTGAGGCTCTTTGATTTATAACAGCCTGGTAACTTACCGTGAATAAAATGCCGACATTTATATACGGCTTTCGTTAGACAAATTCAAAAGCGCTCAATTTTCGTAGTGGTAGAGTCGGTCAAATAGATCAGTTTTAGGTTTTAGGCATTCGGAAAACAAACATAAAATTTTATTGACAAACACGAATTGTCAATTTCCGATAACTAGTTTTGCAAAGTCAACAGTGGAATATAATATTTCAAAACACTATTCAAGCGCCATTGAAAAACCGAAAACAAACTCGGCAAAGCGTTGTTCACACTGCACACTGTATATAGTCGAGAGTCTCAATTGTCCTTTCAACTTAAACATTGGAAGCGGCGTATTGTTTACGCCCGTGCCAATCAACAGGCTCGCTAACAAAACCAATCAACTTCGTCTCGCCTGTATTTGCTTAAAAGACCGTCACTTTTTCCTTTTGGTTTTTCGTTGCCGCTGTGACCCTTTCGTCCGTCACCCGCTCCACGGATATATTTGATTAAAAAATAACGTCGTCAGAAAGCGGCAGTGCAGTGTGCTTCCGAGTACGGTACGCAAAAGGAGTAAAAGACTTGCAGCGGCTTAGCTGTCAATTGTCACGTTCTCACCGCACGGCTGAGGTCAGTCAGCGTTTCGCAGTTTCACTATCTGTGCAGCTTTGAAAAATAGCGGATTAAAACTAAGCATAATTGACTGTTCGATATTGGCTTAGAATACGCTATATTTGCCGTAGTTTTGATTAAATTAGGGATCCAGGTATTTTCAAGCTCAGATGACCGAATCAAAGACGAAAATTGTAATTTATTTTTATCGTCTGGTTGATGAGTTTAGTTTGAATCTTAGAGTACCTACATTTATGTGTCAATATATCAACAGATATTGCATTTCGTCCGTTAGACACGTTGAAGACTGTAGGTTCCAGGTTTTACTCGCTGCATATTTGTGTAGGGAGGAAAATAATGATATTAATAAAATAGACATGGTTCATAAATCGTTTTGATAAGAACTGAAAAACTGATTTTGAAAACATAAAGTTATGCTGTAACTTTTCAATATGTCTGTCCATCGGTCCTTCCACCTGCCCGTACATACCATATTTGCTCGCCTCTTGTTTTATAAATTGTCTGCGTTTTAGTGGACAGTTCTCCCCCTAACGTTACAAAAGCACGACAGATAGTGCCCCAAGAACAATAGAAAGCGATTAGTCTCGTCCACAGAGCGAGCTCACTGTGCTATTCTTTTAATTGGTTCCCGATCCACCGTTTGAGCGAAGCTTAATGTATTTATGAAATCCTGGTACTTCAATTTGCAGTTTTACGATTTTTGATAAATTTTATATACTTATTATTATTACTTTAAATACTTATTAGTACTAATTAAGTTAGTGAAGTAAGACTGACTTTACAGGTAGGCCTTATTTTCTTACTATGTTTAGTTGGTATTTCGGTTAAGCAAAACAAACAAACTGCGGATATCGGGTTGGTAAGAAATCGGCAGCGAGTTCAGCAATTAGGAGGAACTTCTTGTAAATTTATGTGTTTACGTCCAATGAATTGCTCGTAATTGTTCCCTAATTTATTAACGAGCATTGACATCGCTACATTTTGTGAGAATTTAGTGCGTTTTTGCTTTTACATATAATTATGGTTGAATATAAAAAGTATAATAATCGGCCCATTATAATTCCACTGTTGGAATATGGGCCAAGGCGAGTTGGCAGACTTCACACAACATAGAATATTTTTTTTTTATAAATTCTAAGGTGTGCAGGTTTTCTCACGATGTTTTCCTTCACCGTTAGCAAGTAATATTTATATTTAAAACGCACATTCGTAAAGAGGTGCGCGCCATGGATTTGAAACCAGAACCCCCGGAGTGAGAGGCTGAATTCTTAACCACTAGGCTACCACTGCTATTTTTTTTTTACAAAAAGTATATAGCTGTATATTTCTAAAATTATAATTACACATTTATATTATGTACATCTTTTATTTTAATAAATATAATTAACGGAAAATTAAGGGTTACTTACAATGTGTGACTGATACATAATTACTTATATTTTCCACATGAAGCGATAAGTTTTGACGGATATCTAATGTCAACTAATACGTGAGTTTCTGTTTCTCGTTAGTTCATAGCGTCGTCGTTTGCCCAGCCCAAATAAATATATTTACCGTTGCAGATCACAACTACGGAGGAAATTTTCGTACAGAAAAGGAAAGACCCCACTCTACCTAACTCCACAATTTGAGCTGGCTATAATCGATCACAAATAGAGCTTCAGTTAAAATGAAAACAAAGCAATTTCAAGACGGAGCGGTATTAAAATTTGTTGCAGTAAGTTTTAGTTTAATTTTATAATGAAATCTTCTAGACGGGTTGCGAGGGTGAATGTAGACTTGGAACTCTTAAACAGGGTTTCGGGGGCCGGTTTACGATAACGATCATAATAAAATATGGAAGTTTGTTGTTACACGTTTACGTTAAACGTTTTATTATAAATTTGGCGCCGATTATTGTTTTAAGATGAGCGAGGGACGCAACGAGGTTATCTCGAAAACAAAATCTATATTGTAAATATAATTCTTGAATATCTTGTCAGTGACTTGACAGTATGGAATATTGACTGAATTTTAAAAGTCTAATAGAATATAGATTTTTTTTTATACTATACTACCTAAAATAATATAGAATAATAGTAACTCCTGTAATCCATTAGGTAACAGATGAGCTGATTCTTAAGTTTGTCGAAACGTTATAGGACCTACCCAGTTAGAAACCAGGCGTGAATATATGCATATACAGTAAAGGAAACGACTTATTCCAGGTGATTTTGTGCTGATTTTATAGCTGGACGTAGACGAAAAACGCAAACGTACAGCAAGCACAACAAGTAAACCCGTCCCCCGCTATTACACGTCACATTACACTCTGCAATGAAAATTTTGTTATCGGCCGCGGAGGGCGGCGGTTTTCTTAAACTGTAATAGAGAAAGTTGTGATATCCGAGTTTTATCTGCGAGCCGCCCTCGAGGATCAATTAAAAGTCGCATGAAAATGCGCCGCTTGACAATTATTGTTGTAATAAGAACCCAAAGAACAATTTGCTTTGGCGCGAAATTTGCATCGTCGTACACATTGGCTTTAGCAGTGATAGTCTAGTGGTTAAGATTTCAGCCTCTCACTCTGGGGGTGTTGGGTTCAAATCCTTTGCGCACACCTCTTTACAAAGGTGTGTTTTAAGTTTAAATATAACTTGCTAACGGAGAAGGAAAACATCGTGAGGAAACCTGCACATCTTAGATTTTATAAAAAAAAATTCTAAGCGGTGTGAAGTCCGCCCACGCACACTTGGCCAGCGTGGCAGACTATGGCCTTAACCCTCTCAATATCAGAAGAGACCCATATTTCAATAGTGGAATGAAAAATAGATCGATTAGTATTATTATAACGTTACGTTTTATTATTATTATATTCTAACAGTACACATTAGCTTTGTAACGGTTGTAAAGAACTGAGATTAGTAACGGGTAAGTACATATATCTATGCGATATTAGATAAGAGAATATTTATCAGGTATTTTAATTATCAGGTAAACACCCAATTAAGACTTATATTTGTGTCCGTCTAAACGTACGTACCACAGATATGTATAAAGTAAATACAATGTGAAATGACCTTTGCTAGAAGCTATCTTTTTAAAAGTATATAATATTGTAATGAAGTAAAAGTGAAAATTTACTGCCAACTAATCATAATAATTCAGTTTCCGCCGCGACCTCACTGCAAGCACCGGGAGCTCATGATGAAGGAACTCGTACAATTCCAGAACTAGTCAGGCCACCCCGAATAACGTACGTGAGTTACGCCATTTATAATCATGTGTATAAACACTCACGAAACATTTAATAGTAAAATAATTCTCATTTACGTAGTATTTTTATTATCATTTACAAACCGCGACAACTCATAAAACACTAATGTCTCCTTTGAGAACCAATTAATGACACTTTTAATGTCACTTTTAATTATTTTAATCGTTGTTTTCGAACTACAGTCGTAAATTCATTATAAAAGAACTGAAGTAATCATAGCCTCATAGCTATAACAGTTCATCTTTTTTCGGTTTATTGTAGACAGACGAAAATAATCGTAAAATTGTCGTAAAATCGGTACTGAATAAAAATAAGTCACGTTATACTAGGGTGTATCTATTAGTAGAAAATTTAGTCCAATCTCGTATACTTTCAATGAAATATTTTCTATAAAGTAAATGAGGTAGTTGTCACGAAATATTTTAAAATAACACTTCAACAATAAAATCACGCGATTAATGAAATAAACAAATATTATATTACGTAATACATATATTATGATTAAAAATGGCTGTCTCAGATTAAACAATACAGTTGTCTTTACATCGAGAAAGACATCTATTTCGACGGGTCGTTAAGTTCCTGCAAACGTGTTACGGCAATTTCTTGCTACGTGCTAAATGGCTCCAGCTTTTTCCGAACGCAACTCTCCCAGCTACTTTGTTATCCTGGTACTTTTACATGTTTAATCGCTCCTCGGGGACGCGGGGACTCCGTGAGACCTGCCAGCTATTGTGGCAAAGCGGAGTCATTTTAAACAGGTGACATCGTTAAAATTGTACGTTGATACTGAGAAAGAACTCTGAAAAAGTAAGTTTCAGGTTCTGGAATTAACTGTTGTATAAATTACTCGATTCAACCTAGATTTACTCATGAAAATATGGTAACGAGAGGTGAGGGATAAACAAATATGTATTTTTTTTGCGTTGTAAAAGCGGGCAAGGCATTTAAATATTTGTACCGTTTCGTTTACTTAATGTACATACGTTACAGCTCGAACTTTATGTTAAAGATTTATTATTATATTATTAAGTTCAACATTTCCTTATTACAGTAATACTATACTCTGTACATGATTTATATACTCGTATGTTTGGTTCGTATTCAATTCGATAGTCAGTTGGATAAAATAGATCCAGTGCTGACGTTATGTGATTCCCTTCGATAGCCGTTCGTTGGTTTCCCGCGTATTTTCATGAAGCCCTCATTAGCCTAGAGTTATAAAAAGAGGACTCCAGTCTGTGCCGCGATTACCTGACAAGTACTGTCCACAAAACAATTTGCTTTTAGTCTCAAATCTGTTTGGTCTAGGTTAGTCATTTTCCATTGCTTATCAACTTGGATGATAAAGCCATTTCTTCCACTCAAGTATAGTGCATTATAATGCTGATAAAGGAAACCCGAGTAATGCTAATTATAACAAGTAAGTATAATATGTAAGTCAAAGAACGATAATAGTTTAATTAATAAGTTTGAAAATAATACGAGCTCGTTTTAAAGTTAATTATTATTCTTTTAAATGTAGCGTTCTAATTTAAACTATCATAAATATTCATTTCAATAGTCATTTCGTACTATATTCTTATTACGTAAAGTCTACAAAGCAACTACTTAAAATAACCAAAACATTAACTTAGCGCACCGTACTGATTCAACAGACCATTACTTCCGCAAATATAATACATAATTGGCTGCAATCACCATCGAAAATATTTTCGTTTCCCCAAAAATCTACAAATCTTGAATGCGCACTCTTCAGAATCCTTAAGTTGGATTTATCGTTGTTTTTCTTCAGCCAATGCGCAAGAACTTTTCAATCCCTCACTGGTGTTTGTGGAAGAGCTTACCGGCGGCTACTACTCATGAGTATGCCACGTATTGCCACGTTTATTGCCAAACGTCGAACGGCTAATCTAACGTTCGATTACATTGAGAACGAAATCAAAAATTTTAAGCGAATATACAGAAGTATAGGACATATTATAAACTTCTCAGGTGAGATTTGTGCGTGATTGGGGTCTTTTCTTTAAATAGTGTTATTAATTTCTATTTGGGTACCTACTAGTTTCATGTATTATATTTAAAATAAAGTTGTATAGATACTTCATCACTACAACTAAATTGCTCTGCTTAAATGCTTAGTGTCTGTATAATTACCACAAACAGCTGAATATAAAATTATTCAGAAAGTGCCAGTGGGTTTAAAAAAAACCCGATTGGTGTGCAAGTTTGCATAAAAAGTATTATTGCAAGGCTCGAGCGGTTTTATGACACCTCAAGCGAGTTAATTTGCAGCCGTCTGATGAACTGAACAAAAGAGCGCGAACGCCAGCGAGAATTAAAATGTATTTATTCGAGAACCGCATAAAAAGTCAATATGAGTGGCAATAAAAGAGGATGCTGCGAGAAATAATAAAAGATAACCTCTAGAGGAGTGAATGGAATGAGAAAAGCCCTTGTAAAGAATGTTTGCTCAGTGGATAAGACGCGATCAGGGGGACACCTCCCCTAAGTACGAGGGAATCTGTGCAGTAGAGAAAAATTAAAATGACTATTCGCAATATGTTGGTTCGATATTCATTGTATGATTAACATATAGTCAATAGTAACATCTAGCCGATTAATCGATATTTGTGAATGATGGAAGATTGTAATTTTTTAAAGAGGCAAGAAATTTAATAAGTATCTATTAGGAAATGTTACAGAACTTAATTGTTATTTTTTTTATATATTTGGATCTATTTGTAGCGACATTGCGTATAGTAGTATCTAACTGATAACTGATCTGGGTTCTTGTAACACTTATCGTTCCACTGTGAAATACGGATTTTGTCTCACAATGAAGTCCATAGTTTCTTACATTGGCCAATTGCGAGTTGCCACACTTGACATGCTTTAGAAAACATTATGTAATAATTGTTACGTGCAAGTTTCCGCGCGATGTTTTTATGTAGATATATATATACACATATATTATTTACAAATATCGCAATAACCAGAGAGCATCAGAACAATATAATATAACATCTTAAGTAGTCGTATATATAAAAGATACTTGTAACTGATATTCTACTTCTAATACGCTTTGGAAATCAAGACATGTGTGTCTTATTAAGCCACCTCTTCATTTCTAATTCACACCCGTTCTGCGACATTAAGCCGTAACGCGGCCCTCGAGCCGGCATTAGAACACGCAGTAACTTCTCCCGGTAAGTCCCGTTCATGAGTAGATTACAAGTAATTAATTTATAAGAATATGGCCTTAAACGTGCAAGCCGAATAAGTGTCTCACGTTATATGGAGGGTCAGAATTAGTGTCGCACGATACACTGTACAGGTTCAGATTGGTGTACGTTTATATAAAGGACGTTAAGTCGGAAATTTATCAGTTTATGTTTAAAATGAAAAGGGAAAATTTATGCTTTACAAATCAGAATTAATTAAACAGTTTTATAAGAAGTCAATCTACAATTGCTTAGATGAAAAGGGCCAAAATGGGTATATTTAAGTGGATAAGTATTGATTTGTATTTTAGACCTATAATTGTATACTTCGTGTTGTATACTTTTCGTCCCCGGCGCAAATAGAAGTTTTTAAAAGCTTAACATGTATATAGCCGTCTGTGATATCACAGCTCCTATATGGATTAACAAATTTTGGTTATATTTTCTTCTTTAAAAGGTCACTTGAGTAATTATGAGTTATTTTCTATTCGTTGCAGAGATGTGAGCGACTTGTATTGGTCTAATCGATTCATTACATATATTTCATTCACACCGGCTGTATTTCATGAAGCAGCCATGAATATGTACAAAATGTCTACACTCAATAGACGAATTGGATTGTAAAAATCTGTAATGTTTATATACATAGTTATATATATAAATAAATAAATAAATTTAGTGTTATACATTTTGATAGAACGATCAATCAGTTTAAAGACTTCATTACTTTACTACAATTAGGATAAAATCGGTCTCCGACTCAACCGACACTTGGATATATTAATACCATTTTTTGTATAACAAGTTATCATAAACTTAAAGATGGAAAAAGGTGGAAGGGGTAAGTATATTTTTTATATTTTAGAGCATGAAGTCGGGGGTTTATCGACTAATAGTTTTAGTTTTATTATTCATAACATTTGGTCACATCTTATACGATTCTTGTGTTAAATAAAGTGTGTTATAAAACTAAAATATTATTGTAATTAATTATAGCAATCGCAGCGATACAAGTTGGAGGAAAACAAGCGGGGCCCCGAACAAGCTGTTACTTTTAATGTGTAACTTTCGGTTTGGATTTAATGATTTTACCGCCGACAATTACCGTCGACTGCGGCTACGATATTACAACGGTGGTAACTCGAATGGAATGGTGCTACTAAAATAAAATTTAAATAAACCCAAGTGTATTTAGAGGCGCTATATTTTGATTTTAACTGGAATTCTCCATCATAGAATTCAAACGACTTTAATTAAATATAGTGATTTGATTAAATTCATTTACATGTTTTTATTTTTCTAATAGATTCTTTGTTTGTGTTATGGTCCTATTTAAATGACATGAATAGGTATATAATTAGTCATGACGCTATTATTCTAGTAAAACTTCAATGTACTAACTATAAAATTATTTAGATTTTGCTAACCGCAAAATAGAATTGTTTGTTGATCCATCTTTTCTCAAAATAGACAGAGCCAAACTATTGTAACTAGACAGCTCATAAACTGATGCTAAATAAAATATTAATGAACTTTTTCGCCTTACCAATGACTCATCTATTTCAATACTGACTGCCAAGCCAAATATTTAGAGAGAAAATTACTAGGCTTTACATCAATATTATAATATAAACGAACAATTATGTGCAATTTTGTAACAGATAGTTAAAGTAAAAATTTCCTATATCTCTAACTCATGGTACTGTTAAAATAGTGACAGACATATTGACACTATATATGGCATTTACCGACTGTTTACAAAGTTCGTATAGATAAGTATTTGTGTTTCTCTTTGTTTTTCTTCTGTCACAAAGTTTCGATATCAATATTTGCGGTGTTTGCATAACTACTCAGTGACGCGAGTGTGCTCGTGGTAAACAGTGGTATCGGGATACCTAAAATATATTCATGTTTCCCCCAATCACGTAATTCAGGTGTTGTTTGTTTCATATCTGTATAGACAGACAAACAAGGCATTAAAGTGTATCACATACATATATATTGAGAAAAAAATAAAGTTAACAATGATATATATAAAGATAAACCTCGTATAAAAGTATTAAAGTGTTTTTAAATTTCTTTGACATAATTAACCCAGGCTTAAATACGAATTAAACAGGAAGATAATTTAGCAATCAGAAATTATTTGCACAAACGAATTGGTTTTTCCATGATCGCTGCAAATATAGTCAGTTTTTAGGGAAAAGTGCAAAGTTCATACATAATAGTGATTGATGGGCAGCGGGTGACTCGATCAGAAACAATCTTAAAGCAGATTTACTTTGTAAGGATGGTTCGGAATGTTGTCATTCATTCTGTAGCATGGTTCAGTGGTTTCAGCTTGGTACAGTATTGTATTCACATTTTTCTATAATTTCTATGATATGTAGTGGTATTTATTAGCAATGTTGTGCCCAGACCTGAGCAATGCCAAATCTAAATTCTATTAGTATGCGTGAGGTGTCATCATAATATTTGTAATATATATCTTTGTTTTATTATACACTATTGACATGTATGTAATACAGTATGCAGAAAGCAGAAAGCACCAAGTACAAAATATCTCTACGCTTAAAGACCTAAGATGTATCTTCTACATTCACAATTATTATACACACAAATGTACAAAAAAAAATAGTTTTAACTTACATTTTTTCAAAACCTATCATACTTATATACCTACATATGTACGTACATATGTATGTGATATTGTCTGCCACGTCGTTTGAGGGTTTGAATAGAGAACGATATTAGGTCGGTAATACGAAATCAATACCATCGGATGTCCGAAGACGGACGATAATATCCGCGCGGAGAGAAAGGACCGCGATATAAAACACACTTGCGCGCATAATATACGTTTTATTAATAAAAAAGCTCCAGAGAATCACCCATAAATAGCCTTAACGGCCACTACTGAGCCGACGAATTTTTCGATACATGGCGACGCATTTGTTTGACAAATCCCTCGGGAATAGCGAGGTGCGACACTATCCTGTATTATCTGGTTCAGCGGCACTCAAAGTTAGTTCTGAACGTAGTTTCGTAATGTATTTAATTATGTTGATATATCATTTGTAGTATATGTATATGTTGTGCGCAATAATAATATTTCCATAATTAAAGGTTTGTGATAACATCGAATTAACTACTTTAAGGATTTAAAAAAAATCTAAATATACATATAATAAATGGTCGGTTCACTTGATTTACAAATCATAATGCTATTGAATTTCAGTTTTAAAGTAATATTATAATGAACTGAGAAGCTATATTAATTGATACATATTTTTAATATAAACAATTCTACAGAAAGTTTGATTTACATTATACATTATTACTGACATAACTGCAATAATTAGGAACATCACATTATATTATTATACGATTGTTATATATCTAATGTATAGTATTGTAATAAATTCCCTAAATAGCGCACGTTTTATTATCGTGTAGAAAAAATCGACGCAAAACGGCTACATGGGTTGAGCATCTGTAGAGTTCGAGCATGTAGAGCTTGAGGTATGTGGGGTCATTCGCGAGGCGATGACGGCCGTATCGCGAACTGTCTAAAGACACCTCTAAATCATGACCCACGGGGTTTTTCTATTTGACTGAAAATACAGATGTTCAAGGGTTACATATTTATGGGATAGTTACTTTGCTGTGTGTCACTGGTGCTATTGTTTTGACTAGAAAACTGGTTTAGGATTTTTAGGGCCTTTATAAATGATATGCTTGTATGTATGTACTTATATTTAGTGGTAAAATTAATAAATCGATTGCCTGTTATTATATTAACGTTGGGTTTTACAACAAAATAAACAAAAACTTTGAGTATCGCAAAATATTCTCCACAGATACCTAGAGTATATAGACAATAATTTGCGCAATAAAGTTCACAATCAGCTTCCATAATGGACAAAGAATAAGGAAGCCGTCTAGAAGCACAATTGAGTCGCATAGAGTGATGAGTCGGACTCAGTGGTGCGTATTAAGCCGATTTAGGATAGAAGCGTTAAAAGAAAATTTATTGCATTGAAAAGTCGTACGTAATTAATAAGACATTTGAAGTTGCGTGAAAATGTAATTTAGATTGTTTTCCATGGGCGAGGGTCGCGCCGTTTCCTGTCTACGAAATCGAGGAATCCTCACAAAGGCGGTTTATTTATATATGGCCGCTTTATATTAGCGTCTTTAAGGAACCAGGGGAGCATAATAAAAAAGAATCAGCATCAATGTCTTAAAGCGTCTTCCGGCGCGATAGCTGAGAACGCCCTGCCGCAAAATGGCGGTCCACACTCGAATAAATTATACCACCCCCGAATCGAATCGAACGATTGTTCGATTCTTTTGAGGAGATTCCCGTTTTAAAGTCAGCGCGCCTTTATTAGTGTAAGCCAGGGACGATTATCCTAAGCCGACATTACATATTCAAATTGAAGTCATTTAGCTTTGAAGAAATTGACGCGAAATAAAACCAAGCCTTTTAAAATGCTTCCTGCGCGAGAATCGTCGCGGTGAGATTTTTGTATGCCATTAAACCTACAGAACCTTAAACATAATAGCTTTTTATTACTTTTATATTTATGAGTACGATTATTTTAGCTTCTAGATTGTTTTTAATGTATACGTTAAGAAAGACGTTGAGTCTGAAAATATAATTATATTATATAATTAAATATATTATGCATTCGGTGGTTCTGCCTTGCTCTACCTGTCCCGCAAAAATCTAGTATGATGATATATTAATAATAATAATATTAATGTAAGCCCATAAAAGTAATGTTCATTGACGCGTAACTTTTACGTTCCTATACAGTATTATTATAAAGATATATTGGGATTATTAAATGACGCATAATATACAACCGTGTTCATTTCCAACCCAGTTCCTTCGGCTGTAGTCCGAAAAGCATAATTTTTGCGCGACTGACCAAAGATTAACATTTAGATACCGCAAGCCTTTTTGTTCTGAGCGGTAACCGATCTTTCTCCCCCGCGCGCTCTAAAATGAAACAAGAAATGGGAGAACGATTACGATTTAAATTTTAAGTTACTGCATGTTTTTGAGGGTTCCAAGTAAATTTATATGCGTATGTAGTATTCTATTAAGTCCTCTTAGCAAGTCCATTTATACAGAACTAATTGATGTAACATGTATGTATGTCATTTAAAGTGTAGTGGAAATGATACTTATCTAAACATAATAACTTCCAATTTCTGTTTACATTGCTGTTAAGTATTTCGTTTTGGACTACAATAATACGATTTATCAGTAATAAAAAGTTTTTCTCGAAAAATACATAAACATAATATGTATTTTTGCAACGTTTTTTTTAAATTCAAGGAGGATTTCTTTGGATATTTTTTAATTCAAGAAAAAACATTACGCAATTTAAAAAACATATCTTTTAGAAATTGGTTATTCTAAATTTGTACAATAAACAAGTGGCTAGCACCGCAAGTCTAGCCTCAAAATAAACACAATAAAATTAATAGCCCTCCTAGCCGCCAAAAGAAAGCAACTCGAGTAAATTGATATTTTGAATAATAAAAGGTACCGAAATTATTATGAGTAATACAAACATAAGTCAATAGACTAGCGGGGTGGTCAATATTGGATTAGCTGCCAAAAGGAGCCAAAAAGCAACGTATACAAAAACCTTTTACAGCGGTTACAGCGCTGGAAAAATATTTATGATACGCTCCCATTATAAGGAGAGCGCTTATTTGTTAATGGGCACTCGTACTGTAAGTTCTCGAAATATTTGTTTTACAAGGAACATTCTTGATGTTTACAATTGTACATGGAAGTTTAATGTTTGTTTTATGTTATTTTAAAATAGAGCTCATTGGGTGGTTTACTTGAATTCCTTGTTAGCATGAATTTAGTAAGGTCACTTGGAATATATAAATAATGGATAAGTGTACAAAAGACATTTTAAAGAGTATATTAGGGCTTTATTTAAATGTCTCGAAAAACGTCAACTTCGATTCAAATGAATTTCTTATCAAAACGTATTAATGTTCATAAATACATAGTGAATTTATAGATATAATTATTTCTATTTATAAAGCAAAAAATTAAAAAAAAATCTACTCCACACTTGCCCAAGTGTACAATAGTGCAAAAGGGTTGGGGCAGCCATTGTTTATACGAAGTATGGAATAATATAATCAGAAGTGAAGAAATAGGAATCCGTCGAAAAACCAACAGAGCCGAGCGAAAATTTGCTTAGGCCAGCGGAATAAGTGGTGGAGCTAGATACCCAGACAGGAACCCGTGGGCCATTGTCCGGGATCGTATAGAAATCGCATACCTCCCTACACGCTTATATATGTAAAATATATGTTGGTATATAGACTAATGGATACTCTGTAGTCATTAAAATAATTTTCTTAGACCTAAAATTAATTGATTTCAATAAATGTTTACGTCCAATTTGAATATTCGTTTTGAATTTGGAAATTTTAAATTGTTATTAAAGTGTACAAAAATATATATTATATTATAAAAATTCATATATATTATATATATTAAAAATAAATATATATTATAAAATAAAATTATTTTAAAATAAAATTTATTTTTATTAAGGAACACAGTATACTTTTTATCATCGTAATTAAAACTTTTAATCCGTATCCAATTACGTTGGCCAGTTACATGGACAATAGAATCTTAATTCGTATTTTTTTTATAACAAAGCGAAATATTTTCAGCCGATGCTTACGATTCATAAAGTTGGCAATTTACCTTTTCTCATTTCTCCGAGCAGCTGTCGCCGACTTATTAAGACGCACCTGTCAATCTTCACGAGATGCCGAATTTTTATTTCAAATCCCTCCTCATCTGTAACTTGAAGTGTTTGATATTGGGCCTTTGTTTCTAAAAACTCTTATTTTAGTATATTTATTTAGGACCCGCCGGTAAAAAATGCCAGACGTTATTAACAATTTGCAAGTTGATTGGATCTAAGCAGGTCCCACAGTAATGAAAGCTTGTGGAAAGAATAAAACATAATGTAAAGTAATTCTGTTATAAAACATATTTAAAGTGCGACGGATTTGTTTTATAAGAAGTTTCACAATTAAATAAGGGTGAAAAATTATTTTCTTACGATGCTATTTAATTTTAAAAAAGTAACTATGTTATTGATATATTGTGTACGATGCTTCAGAAATGCGCATTACCGGAAACAGTTTCAAGCTTTAGACTTTTAACGTTTTTCTTCTTCAATACGTCCTCTGACGTCTGCAACTGTAGGTACGTATCTCCTGAACTAGACACATCGACGCGCTCTGAGAAAACAAGTAGCGAATGGTAATTCGAAAACCAATCCTAAACAAACACACTTGAGGGAAGGCGGAGGGTGTCCACGCTTCGATTTTCGATTTCGCCCACTACATTAATTCGGGTGTTCATTAAAAATGCCATCAAGTCGCCCGTTAACGAAGTGGTGCGCAATTAAAGTCGCTGCTGACGTCACACCCTTGGTCTTACGAGAGCTCCTTAAGCCTCTTTGAAGTAGAGGACACCTTGAGATCGAATTATAAAATTGATTTGTGATCAGTTGGCAGAGTCCGTCGTCATCGCAAGCGAGAGAATATTTTACAGTACATGCAGAGACGATCAGTTTTGTATTTGACTGAAACGTAACTGGTGAAACGTGAGAATAAACTACACTCCTCTGCCCAACCCTTTGGGGATTACAAGCGTGATATTACGTAAATTATTATTAATCGTCGTAGCAAAATACATTCCACGCCTTAATATAAACTTATATAGGACATATACCTAATGTAGGTATGTACCGCATTTTTTGTAAATATACCCCATTTTTTAAGCGTTTTAACCAATAATCTCATTAGTCATTAATGTGTCAGAATCTTGTTACGGGACCGCATAGGGACATTAGGGGCGTCGAGATAAAACAGACGGCCATTAATACAAGCCGAGAAAAAACGTCGATGCTATCGCTGGAGACGAGGTGGCAATCTAATTTTTTCCTAACTCCCAGTCAATCACGGGAGAAATGAGCCTAAAACCATCAAAGCGGGAGCAGTGTTGATTAGATGCAGCTGCGCTTAATCTTGTATAGATAATATTTGTTGTAAGTAGACAGAGAAACAAGAAGTAATCATTATGCTTCCGTTTTATTTCCTAAACGAAAACGTAACCGGTGAAACGTGGCAGTGTACTGCGCTTCGCTGCCTACCCCTTCAAGGATTACAGGCGTGATGTTGCCTTTTTTATTTTCTACTGGTGACTATTTTAATGTTGTTAATTTTATAAATAGTTATCCCAATACAATGTAAGTTTCTGCGAAGTTGACTTAGAATACGGTAGTTACCGATGATTATATTTAAAGAAGTAACAAACTTTAATTTTATCATGAAAGCGG
>DWMG01001000.1:0-16625 GCA_018244855.1 Elbella merops
AAGCCGGTATATCTATAATCATGTGTATAAATACTCATGAAACATTTAATAGTAATAAAGGAGTCCATTTCCTAATTAGCAATCGCCCATTTAATATACCCAGGTATATTAAATGGGCGATTGTTTTTAAGTGTTATATTATTGTAGTCCTGGTATCAATGAACACTAAGGAAGGGCGATCCAAAACAACAAAAAATATTTACTAATGAACACTAAGAAATAGTGATTCTAAGAACTAAAATTAGCTGATCTAAATTACAACAATTGTTTCAAACAAAACTGGGTTTCGGTATGTTATAAGGGATCAAACATTTTACTAATATATTTTGTAATTGGAACGAAAATGTCACTAGGTCAAATCCACCTTTTCATACTATGACAAATAATAGGGCAGCCTGTTGTCTCCAATGAACTACGATCAGATGGAGGACTTTAATCAGCGGCTCTAATTGGAACTGCCACTTAATCAATTGTGGAGCAATTTTTCGATTGTCAGCAATTATGTTGTGCCTTTATTATCTCTGTTTTAATAGGTTTATGGGTCTGCGGGTTCAATACTTAGATAATCAAATCATCGTTACATCTATCTATGTTTATTACGAGTTGTTTCTGATCTTACTTATGTTTAGTTTCATTTTTCTTTGTATAATAACAATGGTTTTATATTCATTAATGACATTCGATATAAAATATTCGCTTCCACATATTTTAAAAGAAGATTGCTCCCAAAGTCTGATAGTAGAATTATTCGTTCAAAAGTTCGACTAAATTTGTTCGGTATTAAAGCGTTTCGCATGTCTTTGTGTATGATTTATGCAACTACGCTAATGGACTTTTAATGTATGTAGATATATAAAAAGGCCTCTGATGCCGATGGGAGACGTTGTGGGTAACCACCATGATTTATTGGCAAAAAGGGGAGTATCCGTTTTAACCAGACCAGGAAAAAGCAGCAGTTAAATAAAAACAGCATTGTTCCTGTGTACATTTAAACCTGCTATCCCAGAAGGGAAATGAAAAAGTACCGGCCATTTTACCAATTTGGTTACATACATAAATTTAAATGATGTGTAGCAGTAATATTGAAATATATAATCATACAGCTAATAGAAAATCCAGAAACATAAAGCGTATAATAGAGTTATTAGGGCGCAAAAATATTCTCGGAAATAACACTTGGAAGTCCCAAAAAATAAAACCATAACATGTACTTATATCATTTTAATAAACGAGAAACTAATTAGACACAAAATTTAATAGTTCGTCATGTTATGAGATAAGTTTATGAAAAAAGAAAATTTTGGTGCCGAAAGTTTACTTCAGAACCTGTAATAGTGAACCGCAGCATAGTGATAATATAATCGATATTCTTGTATACATCATCACGTTAGGCCCTTAATCTTAATTACAAAAACGATTTGCTGCACAGAACCGAAGATTTTCTCTGGAAATGCAAAATAAATATCTTTGCTTATATTTATGCGCTTTAGCTAATGGTTTTTTAATGCAAGCCAAGTTCGCTGGAGGCGATTAGCCGATGCACTTGCTGTTGATAATTCGGTTTGTAGTTGATTTGAAGACGGTTTTAGTGATTTCGCTTACAATAACAAATTAGTTTTTTATTTATAATTTCGATGTTCCGCATCGCTTGACCTAGTTGCATTCACAGAGGAAATATTAGAATTGTTTTGTTTAACCCACTAACATTTGTGATATTTAATTCTATTAATAAATAGAAGATCGTGAAATGTGATTGCTAAAGAGGAATTCTAGCCTGTTCCTCTCCGAAGAGGTAGCCCGATTTCTGAACCATTATGCTATCACTGTCTTAGATGCTCATTCTAATTATTATTATGTATCTAAGTTGTTATAGAGTTCGTTTATATGCATATAGCTTTGCGGCAGAAATACGAATAGGTATGAGAAGTGCTTACTTAGCAAACACATCTTTTTGATGTCTTCACATCACATTAAATTTGCATATCATATATTATGTATATTCGTACCTCGCATCTCTAAATTGTAATAGATTTGAACGTAGCGTTTAAAAATGTATTCGCACTCCGAGTAATATGTATAAATCTAGATTCCAGAAGGTAGGTCAAGTTGGAAACGAAACTTGTATCTTAAGATTCTTGTTGTATCGCCAGCGAATGCAACAAAATGGTAGTAGTATTATAAGATGCTATTAACTAATTAACTATTAATGGCCTTAACCCTCTCAATATGAGAGGAGACCCGTGTCCCAACAGTGGAATTGTAATGGGTGGAAAAAAAATTAACTATTAAATTGTTTAGCACAATACACACGTCCAGTTTTGAAGTGGGTATAGTTATAGAAAAAAAAAAAATTAAGTTTTCTAAAGTCAAACTCAACGCCATTGATAATGTATTTTGTAAGTGTCTAGTACAGCGTTTGGCGCAAGACTAAATTAAATAGGATATTTACAACTTTTAAGTACTGTCATCTGTTTGTGAAATATTGTCTACACTGACACAGCAGTGTCTATACTATGATACTTGTATATCTATTATCGGTAGTGGCGTCATTTTGTGCAAAAAATCTTTAAATAATCTAGTATTTTTTAAAATTGCTAATAGTTAATCACTTGCAAAAACAAGAGAATTATGAATAGTGGAATTTAACAGAATTTTTCTGCAGAAGCACTAATCCACATATAGCTACTTCAAACTTGCAGTGATTCCTTTCTATTCGAAGTGCATTAAAAGCTAGTACTAAGATGAGAAGAGTCTATATTTACTAAGTGTTATTACTTACTGATAACTTTCTTGTATTTATTCCTGTGTTTCTATATTCATCTTTGTGACATCTTCGTCGTGGGTGAGACGAAATCCCTGAAATTGCAATCCAAACCCAACCGTTGCCTCAGTCAAACAAATACACTTTTCGAAAAACGTTGCTGCTCGTGGTGCATCTCTTATTTATTAGAACAGCATTCAATATGCAAATTTACAAGGACCTACTTTAAGAAATTACTTGGAATATCGCCCTCGTGCTTCTCAAGAATACCAATTTCTTCAATTGGTTGCCGGTCGTAAATGTTCAGTGTTCACATTCTTATACGATTGTTACGGAGAATTTCTGACCATTGATAGTGAATTACATACATGTACACATTTATCTAGGATTAGCAAGATACCATCAACCTAAGGAACAGAGATGATTGGTGTTTAAAGCGTGAGTTCTTATTGATGTAAAATGTACATTGTAGACTTCAACTCTCGCGCATTAGGTGGCTTTAGGTTAATAAAGAGTCCTATCCCAACTCGAGTATCCATTTCTTGTGAATAGTGATACCACTGTACACTGGACAGATGCCAGAATTCTCAACCTAGATTGTAAAATTATGCCTTGATAGCAAACCATTGACAGTGCTGGCGACAATAGCGATACACCTGGTATGTTCTACGTTCCGTCATGGAATAGAGGATAAGCTATTTACCGATTAAACATCCAAACTCCGAGGTATTTTAAATAAAAAATGACTGATAGCATCTTATCCGGACATCGAACCCAAGGCCTTCACGATCAGCAGTCGCACCACAGTGCAACCACTAGACAAAAAGGCGGTAATAAACTTCAAGCTGTGATTTGTCTGAATCCTAAGCATTATCTGGACTGAGTAGGATGATAAAATAAGTGATTTAACTTACTCTAAATCAAATGGCGCCGACATGATTCTCTTACATCACACGAGTAAGAGTAACGTCAGCTATGTAGCCGCAGCAGTAATGTGAAAAACACGTGACAAATTCTTTGGCACGTGACATGTGATACGTGACACATGATAAATCTTATCACTGTCAAAAACCGGCTTGATATTCAGAACTAAAGTGTGAATTTTTGTTCTCACAACTTCCTGTTACCCTTTTAAATGCCTCAATATGTTGTTTTTGTGTTTTTACAACATTATTAAAATTCCACCGCCGTTCCGTTTGCTTTATAAATATGTATATGTAATTTTTATATTGCCGTCGCACCATCGCTGTGACGGCAAAAATTCCTTTATATTGACACACATTGCCACAGAACGTCAAGTACAGTAATTTATTTGGAACATTTTCTTAGTAATTCATTCAACAATTTCAAAGGAAAGCGGTGCGTGTTGGAAATTATGAAGAGAAATTTCGAAAAGCAATATCTCTTGAAACTTGTTCAATTTTAGACATAGCAGACGTGGGTTTGTCGAGCACCAGCGTGACGTCACACGAGCTTCGTTAGTACTATTTTGTGTAGCGTGCACGCCAATTATGAAAGTACCTACTCTTAACTACGTCTTTAATTATGTCGGTATGAATGTAACGAAGCTACATGCACATTGCTGGTTTCAATTTAAATATAAAGATTTTTGCGGACAACACAGTTGTTGTACCTCAACCGCGCAAAATCTCGGCACAAAGAGTGGGCCCGTCAAGTTCGGTAGCGAGGCTGCTTAAAATATGCGGCAACAAAATATGTATGCCTTTTAATAATCCACAATGAATTTTGCTGCGGTTTTCCTTTGCATACATAGTAGGTGCCTTGGAGAAAATATTAATATTAAATATTTTATAGCTATTTATTACTTCCAAGTAAAATATACACGAATTAATTCCGTATAGATGGTTGATAAGTAAATTTGTCGAAGTCATTTAATACTTTTATATTTGGGACTTTTTGGGATTTTTGTGATGTTCGTTACGTCACAATTAATGCTGACTTAATTGTAGTCTACTTTTAATCAATTCGTTAGTGTTATTTGTTATCTTTAGTTTAGCAACAGCTAGACAGGCGAGGCGATCTGATAGTGAGAACTGAGAAATGACCAAAGTGTTGCCGTTTGAACGAGCTTCCTTTTTGTGCCTTCTTGAAGAACTAACAAGGGACTTGCTGTAATATCATTAATAAATCTAATGTTTAGCTTAATCGAATGTTGAAAATTGTAAAATAAATTGGTAAAAGGCGGCAAGTCTACACTTATGTGTAGATTACCTATGTGTAATATTACTTAATTCTTGATCTGAAAGTTGCGCTGTAAAAACCCAGCTTTAGTCTATATTGACAGAATTAAGAAACCATCGGACAGGAATACAGAACTTTAAGCGGACTGATTAGTTGGCAAATGGTAGATAAAAGTTGTCAATATTTATTAAAAGCTTTCGGGAACATTAAAACCCTCTGTTAGATACTATCTGATAGGTTACGAATCCATGATGGAACAGCCCGTGTTAAGAAACTCCAAGTCTCACACACAGCAACCTAATTCGTGTCAGCTTTGCCACTTAGTAATTACTTAAAATACATAAATTTGTATGAATAAATTACATTTTAATCTCTGTTTCTAGTTATAAGAGGAATTTGTTTCTAATTATAAGAGGACGAAGCAAAGTCAAGAAATCGCTGAAAATTTTTCATGCGCAGATTCCTTCGGCCTTGAGAGTTATTCGGGACTTAATACAACAATTTACATATGAACCACGGTAGATAATCCCTCGTATTAGTTGTCCGAAGTAGTAACACATAACAAGAAACAACGTAAACAATAAACATTCACATTAACATGTTAATTGTTGTATATTTACATGATAACATATTTATTTTGTTTATATTTGGAATAACAAAGGGGTTATAAACTGGGGCATGCGTAACAGTATTGCGTCTGTTCTTACGTGTATCCATTTGTCATGAACATTAAACGTCGTAGAACTCAAAACATACCCGAAATAAACGTCGACTGTTGCGGTACTTTGACGTCTTTAAACAGCCAATCTTATACTTAAATTGTGAATAAATGTTTATTCACAATACAATATTTTTGTCACAAAATTGTGGTTTTTAATCGTAATTACTAATAGCCTAATGGCTTAGGATTCAACCTATCCGGATTTCCGGGGTTCAAATCTTGGCTGAAACCTCTAGAAAAAATGTATGCGTTTTAAAATTAAATATCACTTGCTGTACCGGTGAAGGTAAACATCGTGAGGAAAAATGCATACTTTAGAGTTCCTTTTGATCTTATTTAAGGTCTGTAAAATTTTGCCAATCCGCACTTGGTCAACGTAGCAAATTAAAACCTTCTATGTAATTGTAAGGGGAGACAGGAGACCGATGGTGGAGCTATAAATGGGTAGTTGATGATGATGATTTGTCTTGTATAAAATTGTCAAAAATATGTACTGATTGGATAGTCAGAGGCAGTCTTTTAGTAAACATGAATTTGATTACAATATAGACACACATAAGAACATAGCATGTTACAGAAATGCAAAAAGAAAGTACCTAATGTAAACTATTAAAAAATATTATAATAGAGGACCATTATCGTCATGATTTTACTAACAATTATGTGTTAAACAGAGTTTTCTATACAAGATATTAATCTAAATAATATATTTGGTAAAGACGTGAGTTTTCTAATCGGCATTTGCTTCAATATTTATAATATTAGTCACATCTTCGCATCGGCTCTATTACAGATTAGCCAGAGAGTATCGAATATTTTGTATGGATAATAAATCCCGGGTTGGGTACTATTTGACTTTCAAATTTAGAATTTCTAATAATGACTCGGAGTCTGCATCTGTGCCTAGTGTATGGCAATAGGCTCACCGCCTATTTCATGGGACGTAAACGTAACTGGTGAAACGTGGGAATGTACTACACTCCTCTGACTACCCCTTCAGCGATTATATGCGTGATGTTACGTTTAAATAAAAACACTTAAAGGCTAAAATAAGCAACTTGCTAAACTATACTGGTATCTTGAAACGAAGAATGCCATAAAGTACAGACTTTATGTCTCTAGTATTTTAGTTGCGCTTTCTATTTAGAATGGACTCTACGCACTGCATTGTTTCGCCAAGATTTATTGATATGGCAAATACAAATATCTCAAACAAGTGATGCACACTTTGTTCTGCTTTACGATAACAATAAACATTGTTTGTGCGAATAAATAGTATTGCTCGTTTGAATATATAACCAATGGGAAATGTTATTTGGAACGAGCAATATTAGGGGCGATACACACTATTAGGTATTGTCTGTTGACCGTTCAATCCGAATCTCATATTCTATTGTTTTTTTTTAGTTCCTTTATCATTTTAATTACATATATATTTATACACTTCGAAGTAGAAAGTCAATAATAAATATAACAGGAGTCAATAATAAATATAAATATAACAAAAGACAATATAAATGTAGCAGGAGTCAATAATAAATATAAATATGACAAAAGAGAACATAACAGGAGATGGTCCTCTGCGACGTGGACTTTCTCCTGTTATATTTTATTTTCGTTAGAATAGGGACTTAGCCTATTGCCATACATCAAGCTCAAATACAAAGTCCAAGCTACTACTGTGACTTTCAGATTAGAAAAACCCAATAATAGTTTTATCGACCCAGAGTCGAACCCAGAACCACTTGCTCAGCGGTCGCGCTTGCAACCACTTGACCTAAGACGCAGTCAAATTTCAAAAATATTGTTTTCTATAATGTAATTTTGTTCAAAGCTACATAAAACTATAAGTCTACATAATCTATAAGTCTACATACAACTATAACGCTTATTTGCTTATTATTTAATTGGAAAGCAATTAGAAGTTTTGAATAAATTAAAATTATTCATCTAGAGCTGTGAACGTAATGGGATAAGACGTCAGTGTGTCATCATCATCATCAGTCTACCCCCGTCCATTGCTGGACATAAGCCTTTCCAAATGCTGTTGGAGTTGGCGTGCTCGCCATTGTCTCGATCTTCAGCTTTCGCACTCAGCCGCTGCCAGCCACTTTGCGTAGATTCATTCAGCTCTTCGCATACGGTCAGCCGTTGCGTATATCGTCACTCAGTGTGCACTGACCCTTAATTTGTCTAACGTTTGTTTTTGATATTTTACTTGACAACAGCGTTGTAACGTGCGCAAAATGTACAGTTTAGCGGAAATATCCACGCTATTTCTGTGTTGGTATGTAAGTACCTATTGCAGTTTGCTTTGCTTGTTGTGTGACCCGGATTTTGAAATAAGTGACACCATATTTATCAGTGTAATTTAGTAGGTTTACAAAAAGGAGTAATGGAATTTATGATAGTGGTATTGTTTTTCAAGTGCCCATCCCGTAAGAACTTGGCACCATTCCGCTAATATAACTATACTATTATTATTATTAAATCGTTACGCCAGCTTCCTAAAGGTTTAGATAGAGAGCAGCGGTATTAATTAAAATACATATTATATGTGCACTATACTACTAGCAGAATCGTATGGATTTTAAAATTTTATAAGAGATTTTTATTGTATGTTCTTAAACAAATTGTTTGCATTAAATAAAATAGAAAAATATCAGGAGCCTGTCGGCTTGGATTACGGCGTTCCAGTGGGAGAAAAAAGTTTTAATACTGACACTTATATATAGTCATTATTTTGTAAAATAAAGTACAAATAAAAATTGACTGCCTCGTTGGTCGAGTGGTTGAAAGCGCGACTGCCGATCGGGGTCCTGGGATCAAATCCCGGGTAGGGTACTAGAGTAGAGTCTAGATTTGTGCCCGGTGTATGGCAATAGGCTCACCACCTATTCCATGTGACGTATATTTAGCGGGTGAAACGTGGGAGTGTAGTTCCTTCAGTGGGAGTGTAGTCATTCCTCTGCCTACCCCTTCGGGGATTGCGGGCGTGAAATTACGTTTAAAATATTCCTATATGTTGCCCAAGACTTATATATGTTGACCAAATAAATTAAATACTAGCTGGCGAGAGTTAGAAGTCTCCGAAAATGGCGTACGTTTATAAATGGTGATGAATGGAGTAAAAGCAAGTCGAATGTAAACATGAAGATATTTGGCACTCAGTGCTCTCTCTACCTAGTCCATAACGGATATGGCGTGATGTTATATGATATTACTATAACAGTCAGACCACGCACGTGGTACAGTCGTAAAATTGTCGTCAAAATGCAAGCATGTGTACGGAACCCTTAAGGTCGACACAGACGGAGCTAAAACATATGTTATAGCAAAGAATATGATGATATATTATAATATATTTTCCGTAGTATATTATATAAACACAGCTAAAATTTATACATACATACATATGTCAACATGAAAATATGTGATATAGAAAGAAAATGTTCCGTATAACAAGACACGTACCGCTGATATTGATATAATATATTAAGCTATAATATATTATAGCATAGCTTACGTCTATGGTTCTTCTTAATATACTCGTATATTATAGGATAATATTTGGCAATAGGCTTATTCCTATTCTATAATGGAACGTACAACCGAACTATTGATACTTTGGAGTCTACTGTTCTATTTACCCCTTTGAAGTAAAACAATTGTAGTGTTATATACGCAGCTTATTAAAACAGCTCCGTCTGTGACGACTTTTACAAACAAAACGCGGTAATTAGTGCCGCCGAGATGAGAATAAACCGTTACGATACAAATTGTTAAACTATTCGGCAGAATGGCAATTCGTGCCGAACGTGACTACACTGCTACCTTTGTTCTATCTAAGCGGAACTATTAACATAATGCAATTATTTAAATAGCTTCGAATCATACGCTACCCGTTAAATACTAGAAATGCGTGATATTTTAATCTATCCTTTTGATTCTAGTTGGTTTATTTGTTTGATGTGAAAGCGATGCGTTTAGCGTAATTATTATTAAGTTAACCATTTTAAACTGTTTTAAATCTATGTATGTATATTGTATAGCGTACAAATGTGTAATATGAACACAATTGTGTACCTATTTATTTAAAAGTATCGGTTCAGGTATAATATATTTCATTGACAATCAGAGTACTCGTAGTTCATCATCGTCGTCATCAGCCTATTCAAGTCCATTGCTGGACACAGTCTTCAAAATTCCTAGTTCAAATTTCCTAGAATGAACAATATATTTCCTCAAATTGAGTATCCTTTTTAGTATTTTTATATACTGTATAAAACCTTTATTGCTGTCAATCTATATTCATTAAAATATTTTGGCAAAATATTACGATATTAAAGTTTTAAATACACGACGAAGCGAGAGGCGGTTGTTACCAATTGAGCAATTTAATAAATTATCTTATTTTATCGAGTACTAAAACCTCTTTATTTGTTTCAGGTAACCATTCACTTTTAAAGGGCATCGCCTCAATCTTCCTGATGGACCGCATTTGAATGTCGCCAGTACTTTAAGAACTTGTTCTACCAGGAAGCGAGGCTCGAGTAGCTAGTGGAATAAATGTCTTGGGTCATGATCGCGTCGGTTAGCGGTTTGCAGTTAAGTAATCCAACAATGACTATATTTCAATGTGTTATACGTTAAATCATAATGGAATTTGGAACATGGAATATTGGAACGGAATTGGAACATTAATTATTACTTTAGAAACAAACTTTCTACATAAAGACCTAAATGTGTTTTACTCGTATATCTCATATTTGCGATTTTTTAGAGTTTGAGTAGACTAACACAATTATTTTTTAATTTTCACATATGGCTCAGGTAAGATTAGCCTAGCCTGTCCTTAATATTTCGTTTATTTCATCATAGTTGTAACTCCGTTTTCGTTTCTGAAAATAGACCTACAATAGCAATGAGCTCGATTTCTAATTCTCCGTTTATGTCATCATCATCATCAACAGCTTACTCTCGTCCACGACATAAACCTCTCCAAAAGCACGTCACTGTGCTCGATCTTCAGCTATTCGCATCCAACCGCTGTCAGCGTATATTGTCACTCCACCTACTGTTTATTTCAACAACAAAAACATCTGTCTAACACAGTCCAGTGTTGGAAATAAGGCTCGCCTAATGAGCACCAGCGCCCCCTATCCTCGGCTCGCGCATGCCCAGCGTGGAGATTATGGGCGAAGTCCCCTCATAAATTTGCGCCAACCGTTTATTTAATTAACAGAAGATCGATAATTAACTATCGGTAACAGTTGACAGTCGGACAAGTCAGTAAACAGTGAAGGTGATCTGCAATTTAATGTCACTTGCTCTGGTGGTTCCGCTTGTCCTTGCTCGGTACATAGTATTTACAATGTCCGAATACTTACAGCAATTTATGTTTTATACGTAACTACAATGTTTGAGTGCCAGTTTTAAAAGCTTTTCTACGCCATTTAAAAGTGATCCTGGATCTATCATGCCGGTAAAGGTTGAGTACATTGCTTAAACAATTGTTTTAATCGTTACACATTTATTGTTAAGATCAACAGTTGATAATAGTTTAACATACGTCTAAGAAGATGCTGTTTCGTCATAAAGATATCGTATATTTAAATTTAAACTTAGTTGAGATACATTTGTCAAAGTGTATGCCAATATAAATCTTAACTTTGTGGTTCTGTTTGACCACAAACTGTTATGTATCGGATATTGATAGGAAACGAACGAACGGAAATAAAACATGTTTTTTTTTTATTGTCATAAATATTATTTACACATTTTCGCTTTCACCATACTACTGCAAAAACTTTAACTATATCAAATCTCACGTTTCTCTGTGCGCGCAATTTTCTTAAAAAGTATACAGAAATTTATTTTCACGTTTTAATAGATAAATTTATCACGATAACTCATCATACCTTTTCTCAATAGTCCAATTTTTAGCCTATTTGTATAGAAATACAAATATAAAAAACGTCTGTAATAACCAAAAGGGGAAGGCAGAGGAGTGTACAGTACACTCCTGCGTTTCACCAGTTACACACACACCATAACACAGGTAAATGGAAATTTCTTTAAATTCAGATAAAATCTAAGAATCTGCACTCATATGTCGTATACTTGGAGGTTGTCTGTTTGCGACAGGTGCTGGAATCTTAGCGTTGAGTTCAGACCTTGCTCGCACCTGTGACTGTAACAGACTGCTGTGTTTAATTATATTCTGTTAACTTTAGAACTGAATTTGCTAAAGTCATCCTATGTTATTAACTTCTGTACATGTAGTATTTCATGATTCTTTGTTTCAATTAGTTCTATTCTCGAATCGGAAGATGAGAACATTTTATTACGCTGATGATACTGGTTAGACATTTCGCGGGTAACATAGTCAATTTTATGACATCTTTTCTGGTATTTTACGGTCAGAAATCGGTAATTGTGACGATAAAAACTTATGTTAAGATGATTGTAAACTAATTAGTAGGTAATTTATTTATGTTCGTTTGTATTGTTGTTCGTTTGTTTGTATATTGACGCTACGCAACGTTATCCACATAATTGTACTAGTTTTGAACTTCGTCGTTGACAGGTTTCTACGAGTACTAGGTATTGCAATTTTAAAGGGTTTTAAAATATGTTACTTTTAGATAATCTAAATAATTTATTAATAAATTAACTAGCAATCTACATGAATAAATAAACAGTGTTGCTCTACTATTTACGTTATTAATAAAACATTTCGTACCACCAGGCGAAATCGCGGCTAAACGCTAGCCTACCACATAATAAAACAAATACTTCTAGATTTACGTCACTGGTACGTACATGTATAGAATATTTGGAAACGATGTATCTATAAACAGATATACCACGCGAACTCACTGACAGAGGTCATTGACAAAAATAGCATTTAAAAAATCGCTCGCAGTGTAGCAAGTGGTTTAGTCTCACAAATAGATATAGCGGCTTTAAAGCAAGGTTGGTATTGGCACGTCGACACCGTCACATCTAATTAGAACTCAATCATCGTAGAGACAATGTCGCGACATCTGAAATCTAATGTATTTCATTACAATGAGAATGTCGCCGCTTGATAAAAGAAACATTAGATGTGCATATGTATATACCTACATTTGCTATATATAGCATATTTATTGAACGCACCTTGTGAGAATAGACTATGGATGAATGTAATGTAATGCTGACGTTGGAAATAAAGACATCAAATGAGCATGCATTATCAATCAATTATGTATTGATCATGATCAATGTTAGATGTCAATCAAATGCAATATATCAATCAAATGCAAGGTGTCAATCAAAAGCAATATGTCAATGCAAATAATATTTTATCCAATACTAAATGAGATTTATGTGCTCGGAGTAACAAAGGCGATTAATCATTAGATTGGAATCATCATTATCATTAGCCTCTCAGTCCACTGCTGGACATTTGCCTCTCCCAATGAGCGCCATCACGCCCTGTCTTCGGATTGTCGCATCCAGCTTCTGCCTGCCACCTTTCGTAGATCGTCATCCTACCGGGCCGGAGAGCGTCCTGGACCGAAATCAGTACTGTTAATTTTAAAAACGATCAACTGCTATCCTTCTGATAGCACCCAGTTACTAATTCATTCCAATTAAAACTCATATGAAGTTTCATAGTATAGTTATACTGTGTCATTACCCGTTTATTTAGAAATGGGTGTTACTCTATTAATTCTATTATTATTAAAGTGCAGATATTCCCAGTAGTAGCATGGAGTCTGGATCTGTATCTGGCGTATGGCTATAGGCTCAAAAAAGATTCCATCTAATGTAGATATGATATAACTGTTGAAACGTCGGAGTACTATACTCGTATGGGTGGCTACCTTTTCATGGAAATATAGGCGTGACGTTATTTTAAAGCGAGGATATTTTATGTTTGGACCAATTTTTCTTTAAAACTATCACAGAGAAATTATTAAACAGGTAAAATTCTACTATTAATCGCATGGACTTGTCCAGCTACTTAAAACTAACCCCCTAGAATTAATTATCGCATGTAACACGGTAAGCTAAAGGTTTATGTATGTCTTAACTCCCTTGAAATAATGAAATACCAGGTGCTTTATCACTCACGAAGATTTATCTAAAATACTGCTGAGCTAGAAAGTGATACTGTGAGTATATACCTACGTGGAAACATACTGATTTATGATTAAATTATATATGAATGTTTTTACTGTTATCGAAATAAATTTGATAACCACCGTTATTAAAATTTATTTTTATTTTGTAAATAATTCACTTTAATATTTACATAATTAAATTAAGATATATGTTCATAATTATATTTCATATAAATTACGTATTTAGCTGGTTATATATATGTATATTGCATAAACATGTTACGTAACCAATTATGTTTAATTGCTAAATCGTAGTATACTGAATCTATAATCATCGACTATGAAATTTATAAATGTTTACCTTTTATTTGAAAGTTTACCTATGTTTTTATTTTGACAATTTCTAGGATATAGGTAGTCCAAATTATACACATGAATATTTTTCTTTGGTCACATATTTACTATAGAGAGCCAGTATTAAATGTTACATATTTACTATTTGTTTCCACTTTATTCAGACACTTCATAATTTTTTATTTTATTTCCCGAACGATAGTTGCGTCAGCGCTTGCTAAGTATAATAAAAAAAAGTTTATTTTTAATTCCGGAATTAAAAAATCTTCGTTTCAATTCTTAATAATTATGGCTACTGTTTTTGTCTATTCATTTTATTTTAGTTTACAAACAATTGTTAGTTTTACGCAAAGAAGTCACTCCGCTACCTAATTTAGTAATATTTTCGTTCCCAACTTTAATAAATAATTTTACTTTAGGAAGTGCTGTTTTGAAAATTTCATGTAAACGTGGTCAAATAATGCATGTTTTTTTTAAATTCCATTTTCGTCTGTTCCTACTTCGCTATTTGTAAATTTATAGAAAAAGACAGTATATAAATAATATTTCAAATGAAAGTGTATGAACTTGGGTGGTTATCAATTTTTGGCATACCTCTATAAGCGCGCTTATTACGTTCATTGTAGCCAGAATGAATTTTATTATCTTATGTCTGTTGAGATATCATTTACCGATTATTATTATATCCTTACGCCAGGTTTCTTAAGGGATAGACATAGAGCAACGACTGCCAGCCAAATGTTTCTATCCGTACATACCTTACAGATGTGTAACCACTTGTGTTATCTCCCACTTCACCCAGTAGGAAATATGAGAAAAGGTCGTGTAAAATACGCAGTTGTTTATTTTATTTTATTGGGAATTATGTAATTACATACCAGAGTGTAACTTACAGACTTTTATTACATTACGCATTATTTACCGACGGCTTAGAACTTATTGTTGTTATATGTATAACAAGTTGCCGAAAGAAACATTCTGTATAACATAGGTAAGCATTTATTGAATTAGTACTTACTACTAAGAGCCAGTACTAAATGTTACTTACTCGGTATTGTCGTTGCCATTTTCTGAACGTTCCGATAATGACATTTGCGTTATCAATGTGGAACGGCCTTTATCGTACGATTGTCATTTAAGTTGTTTATTTATCCTCACCTTGCTCTCGTTTGTAATGTAAACCAGTTTGCACATTGGTAACGATTTATATTTGTGTAATGACATGAATGACGGTTTTATATCGCCGAAGTTATTTCTCGATCAAGTAGCAAACATCAATTGAATTGTACGGCAGACTAATGTATCCATCCAACTCTACGATATAGATCGTCGAAAATGGTACCCAACTTGGAGATATATTGAACCGTATCCTTTATTATATAAGAATAAAATTTACCATCATACATCTTAAGAATTTACTGAATCACTATCTAGTTCCGCAGTAGATTGCAGAATTCCCGAGCGTATTTCAGCTGAATCGGCCCATTATGAGTTATGTTGGACGCGGACACAAATGGATGGACACGCGAGGATATTTGTAGCGCCGCAGGCAGGAAACTTGCGTAAGTGTATTTGATAAAGATTTATTATCATGGACGAATATTTTTGGACTGCCTCGTAGGTCGAGTGGTTGCAAGCGCGACTTCTGATCGAAAGGGATTGCATCGACGGGGTAGGATATTGACACCGTGCCAAATATATTTATTTTTACAGATCTTACATGTCTCTTTACAGTCATCGCTTATCATACTCTGGTTTCGGAGATTTTTGACCCCGTATTAGCCAGTATCTCACCTCTTTAGTTCAGATAGGTGAGTCTTGGTCTACCTCGGCAGCTGTATCTTGTGGCATTTATTTATAGTTACACAAAATTTGTAAAAGTTTATAGTTTTTTTCCTGTAATAGGCTAATAGATCTAAAATTAACATCATAACACTAGTAGCTGGTAATGGGATGGCATATAATACCTAATATGTCATGCTAAGGATAATTCATTCTATCTTTATTTAAATACAGATCGTGTGCATTAAGTTTATTTTCGAACGTATGCAAAAGTCAATTTACAAACAGTAGAATTACAAGCGACATATCTGATTCCAGTCTTTAGTATTAAGTGTCAGAACAAAATAAGGATGAAACTAAAATAAAACATACGACACTACTATATATATTTCTGCAGTTTATGAAAGCACACTCATGTGTACGGTAGATTGCAAAATTTCCGAGCGAATATCAGCTAAATCGGTCCGTTCTGAATGATGTCGGCCCCGGACACAAATGGATGGACACGTGGGCGTATGTGTCTTGTAGTAAACTGCATCGTGATCTTAGTTTATTTATCTAGTTTATGCGGAGCCATAAGTAAAATGTTTTGCTTGTGGGCGCAATCGTTAAATATATATCTGTTCTTAAAGGGTATGGTGGATTGCGAAACTGTAGTTGCATTTTTATTTCTACTTCGACGATAGACACT
>DWMG01001001.1:0-16620 GCA_018244855.1 Elbella merops
GACCCGTATTCCAGCAGTGGAATTGTAATGGGTTGAAAAAAAAAAAAAAAAAAACATAATTAACGGGATGCCACAACAATTGTTTAAAATGTTTAAAACTTTGGTATCTACAAATAAACTGTTTTTCAATGTAGGTTCTGTTTCATTAACATCATCAGTCCACTCCAATAGATTCTGTTTAAAAACGTTTATTTTCAAAATATATTAATATCCTACCTAATTCTCAAAGTAATATAGCTGTTTAATTTCAGGAGACAAGCAAGGTATCTTCCCCAAATAAAAATCAACAGGACAACCGGAAGCATATTCAAGAAATTCAGATTTGTACGTCACCACACACAAACGTAATATTTCCCATTATTTTTATCTTCATATATATAATTGTGTTTTTGCATAATTCACTGACGTTCACTGCTAAAATCACTCTTAGTCCTGAGACGTGTCGAAGAACTTATCATTCCGCTGTAAACAAACCATTAAAACAGTGTACACTTTTCATTTATATTCGAATCGTATTTTAAGCAGTCTAAAATTATATACCAAACAAACCCCAGGCTAGTGAACCACCACAGAAAGACTTTGCTGAGGGCTTGATCACATCGACTACTGGAACCAGCAGTGACACGATTGCTACTGGCACCACGGATAATGTAAGTTATCCCCTACTTATTACGAACTTTTAACACAACGCATTAGATCAGTGCAGCTCTTTTTATGTTTTAGCTATTTATTCTTAACACCATATTCAGTTTTATCGTTCCACTGCCAGGCACGGGTCTCCTCCCACAATAACAACCACATTACTAACCCTATAATCCAAGCTCATTATACCAATTGCCGCTATTCCAGAACTCCTCTCACCAACCTTACATTAAAACTAATCTTATTAACAAGATCCCGAAAAACATACTTGACTTCAGCCGGTGTATAATTAAATAATCATGTGCATAAACAGTCACGAGACATAAATATATCAATAGAAAAATATTTAATCTACTTATCCGCTGTGGAACGAGTAGAACGTCTCAAAAAATATCTTTCTTAAACCATTGCAATATTTTCCAGTATTTATCTAACAACGTTTTCTCTAACATCACTCTAATGTAACAGCGAAATCGTTTTAAATGTTTTTTTTAAATTGCAGAATAAATTTGCTGACAAACGTAGAGACAGGCGCCTCAGTGAAGCAGCCACCTTCTTAGCTACGGCCACAGCTTCCTTAGCTACACCTAAAAAGTAACAAAACGTTTCACAAGCTCTCTTAAGCCGAATTATAAAGCTTATAAGAATTGCTTAGGGACCGGACGCGCAATCAAATGACTTCTACAGCTGAAAAAAGGGTGCGTATGTGCGGTCAGCCGCAAGGCTGGCCGCAGTCCGGCTAACCGCATAATGCGTAGGTGTCCTAACTCAACCGCTGCAACTTCATACTGTAACTTTTGTGTGACGAATCTTAAAATTTACCTCTCATCATTTTTTCATAACGCGCCTAAAGAAGTATATCTTCAAAAATGATGACTCGTGGCTTTTTAGCGGGCGTTTAACAACACTCAGTCACTGTTATCTCTATGTTGTCACCAGTATCTTGTCGGCCGTAAAACTAGATGGCTTTGTCTAAACATAACGTAGTAAACATAACTGTAATATAACTTGCCTACCAGGGAGTCTCAAGCCCCCAGTATCCAAACCCAACCGGCCGCGAACACATCGCGATCAGAGCAAGTCCAGCAAGCGACGCTGCCTCCGCAGAACAAATTCCACAGCCCCCAGATCTCGTTATTCAACCAGTCCAAGGAGTCATTTGCGAGAGCTAACTTGTATGTACATATGACTTGGAGGACTACTTATTATCTCTGCTATTCGTTTCATACAATTTTGTCACTGAATATAAAGACTAGAGTTAGAATGGACATGCTATTTGTCATTAACTCCCCCCTATGTTCTTAACAACATACTCGTTATGTCTCGCCTGACATACGCAAAGGAGGCGGAACAATGTAGTATACTTACACCATTCACCATTTATTTTATGTTATATGTCCTACCATAGAATAAGGACTGAGCTCATGAGGGCACACATTGTAAATAACGATTTGTGTATTTTGGTATGTACAGGAACAAGTTATCAACATCTATCTTGGGCCCTTCGAACAAGATGTACACAGCCGACGGGTCGCTTTTCAACTGGGACAGGGAGACAGTGTTGGTGTTCGGTGGCATCGACCCCCACCTGCCGAACGCCTTGACGAGCAACAAGGGAGATAGTATATATAGGTTCTTACCTCTTTTTATATCAAAACAATACTGGTTCGATTAAACACGTCGCTAACATTTTTGAGGGTACTTTAATATTTTGCTCCGTGGTTTTATGAACAGACCTGTATAAAATGTTTAATTCTAATATAGTATCTCTGAAAATGATGGCCTCTTGCGACAATGAAATGTAGCCAAAAATATCTCACTAACGACATAAAACATTACATCGGATATTTTGCTATAATATTATACTTAATATTATCCGTTAACTAGCCGCTTGGCTGAGCTTAAATAAGTTACAAATGAAGCGTAAAGACTGACGGACAGACCAACAAACAAATAGAAGGCATATTTATTAATCAATAGAATTTTTTTTTATGTATATTCCATTTTCAACTTGTTTGTAACACCGTCTACTTGAAAATAATTTTCAGGTTTGATCCGGTGACCAATACGTGGGACATCGTGGACTCTCTTCCGGAGCCCAGACATCATCACGCGGTGGCTTTCCTCAGGGGCAGAGTATATCTAGTTGGTAACGATAAAGCACGCTGATTAAAATTATTGTACTAAATTTTAATTGACCTTCGTAAATATTGCCGTACATACAAATATATACAGATAATTTTTTATTGCCTACATTAAGGATTTTGATCAAAGTTGTGCTTTGATTGTGGTTTTGTCACAGAAAGATATGAGATAATATCTTATTTCTGACCATAATAATTATGTATCATTAACAGTCCGACCATTAAGCTTTTATTTATCGTTCCGCTATTGGAAACTAGTCTCCTTTCTGAATGAGAAAAGAAAAGTCATAGTTGCTACGCTAGCCAAGTATCATCATCATCATCTGCCTACTCCCGATCACTACTGGACATGAGGATCTCCAATAGGTGGCATCATCATCATCATCAGCCTATCTTAGTCCACTGTTGGACATAGGCCTCCCCCAAAAGGGGGTTTATGCCCATAATCTCCACGCTGGGAATACGGGTTGGAGATCGCAGGGCACGGCTTTTCGCACCGCCGCCGCTGCTGCCCGCCGGCGGCTAAGGCATTTAGCTGTGCTTATTTAGGCTGCGATATACCGATATCAGCCGATCGTCGGAGCCTCGACTGTTATAGCAGGGTGTACCACGTGCAGGTGACATTGGCTTGGGTTCTGAGATAATGGTCGGAACTCCTTATACCCCATAGGTGGCATGCCAAGTATGAATTGGCACATTTTATTCTCCTTAGGGAACATTAGGGAGAGCTTTCTTTTACCCTTACAGCAAGTGATGTTTTAATCTTATACAATTTTGTTAAAAGAGATGCACGGCAAATGTTCAATTCAGGACGTTCTGACCGGGTAGTTGAATTCTAACCGGTCACTGTTTGCTAAATAGATTGTGTAATAGGCAGTTCTAGATCACTACTTACAGCTAAATAACAATCGTTTGCATCCACAACTGCAACTCCTGTTCTTAGATCCTCTAAAACATGATGAATCAACCATGACCAAATTTCTGACTGTCTGACTGTCAATTAAACAACGTGTAGTAAAATTTCATAAATATTTCTGCAGACTTTATCGCATATTCATGTATCCGTATCAAATGTATGATTTTATTAATATGACAGAAACCTGCCCTCTGCAACCGAGATACGTATGCTTACCCTGGCAGAGTCCTGAAAAACATGCTTTCTTGATACATTACTGACACATACCTACCTCTTACCATGTATACTTCACTGCACATGTCCATTTCACTAAGTGGCATTATGTTCAAGGGTACTCTCCAGGTGGAGCAGATCCTCGCGACGACGACCTACGTGGCAAATCCGCGGTGGTCTCCACAGTATGGAGCTACGAGCCCGTCACGCGTTCCTGGTACAGCGAGGGCGGTCTGACGGTGCCGCGGAAGAACTTCGGTCTGGTGGTCCACCGCAAGGCGCTGTACGCGATTGGCGGTCAGGATAAGAAGGGAAGGTACCTAACTAATGGAACATCATTATTAATGCTTTACCACTTTTCGCACCACAAAACTATACTTCACGGCAAAAACTGTTTAAATAAAAGATGGAACAAATGACAGTAGGATATACATACGAGTATATAGAATCACAGAATATCACAAAATATTTTGCATAATAACATTTTAAAAATTTTAATGATAAAACAGAGGTTTATCCGAAATTAGATAAAAAGTGTTGGTAATATGTTTCGCTCTTCATCCTTCAGTTCTTCAAATATTTTAGTATTTTAAATTTTTACAAAAATATATTTGTACATAATTTATTGCTTCTATGTCATTGATTAGTAAAATATAACACCGATTTATTAAAATTTATAATATTTACTGTCAGTAATAAAATTAATTATAGGAGTACGTCTCTCGTTTGAAGATATCATAGTTAAAAAAAAATCATATAATGTTATTATGATTTTTATAAAAATGAAGGGTACTCCGTTCGGTGGAGCGGTTCGACCCGAGGACGAGCAGCTGGAGCGATGTGCGGCCGATGGGGGCGCCGCGCACCGCCGTGGCCGCCGTCAAGTACCGCGAGTACATCTGGGTGGCCGGCGGCATGACCGGCATGCGGAAGAAGCCGGTGTGCAAGACCGTGGAGTGCTACAACTCCGAAACCAATGAGTAGTTCTATTTTTCCATTCCTCTCTCTAAAAAACACCAATATAAAGTAGAAGTGTCACTTTACAATATTAAAGTAATAATAATTTGCATACACGTGAAAATATTTATGGTGCATATAATAAAAACGCAATCAAATAAATCAATAAAATGTTTGTTTATCTGTCTGTTTATTCGGATCATCTCCGAAACGGCTGAATCGATTTTTACGGGACTCTCACTAGCAGATAGCTGATGTTATGAGAAGTAACTTGGCCTATTACTATTATGGTAAAAATTTTAGGGCTCGTTACAAAAAAGTTAAAACCCATAAAATGTCATACATCCTCACAGGAGAAGTCGTGGTCACAGCTAACAACGAATAAATTTAGTCATAATTATTGATCGTTAAAGAAAGGAACCGTAATTAAATTAAAAATGATTAAATATTACATTGCGCGGTGGAAAGTGAACTACAATAGTCTCTTTGCTGGGAGTCCATAAAGAAGAACGTTGGCTACACCCGAAATTAGTCGATAAGTTATCCTGATTTCATTCGATAGATGATTTAATCAAATAAATAAATACATAACATGAGACGTTTTATAATAAATAAAAGGTACACTACAAGACACAAGAATTGAAATTTTAATGTCGATTCCTCCAAGTTGTAACTCATTAGTCTTGTATTTAAACACGGGATATGAAACGCTTTCGACCAACGTGGATAACTTTAAAGGTAACTGAAAAGGTTTCTTTACTCGTAGTAAATTTAAAGGTTAATTTACGTGTATTCAAAATCCTAACCATGCATTTCTTGCTAACGAGTAACTATGCTTTAATTGTCGATATGGCGTTATTTAGTTATTCAGCATTGTCGATTAGTTGCCAGCTCTACCGCCTAATTAGAAGCACTATCGTCTCTCACGGGACTTTAATAACATAGATACATATTGTTTTCAATTTTCAACAACAATTAGCACATTGATTCTTCACAATGACCTCAAAGACATGTTTTCATAATTGTCGGTCATACTAATAAATATGTATTTATTTTAAACCTGTTTTCTAATATGTAGGTACTCGTACGTCTCCATATCACATGCATTAATTAACATTGTTGTGCTACTAATATTTGTTCAGGTGGACCGAGATTCACAGTCTACGTTTTCCAAGATGTTTCGCGACGTTGTTCGCGATGAACGATAAGCTGTACATCATTGGAGGCGCTGGAAAAGTCACGGAAAAGGTTCATTAATATTTAATTAATATTTAATATCTTTTCACTTGGATTATCGTTATATTTATATAGCTGTAGTATATAATTGATACGATTGACAAAGTTTTAGTATCAATTTTATGACGACTGTCGCTTTCAATACAATTACAAATAATTTGGTGAAATTGTGCTTGATCATTTCATTTTATTTGCCTTAAACGCAAGTCATACATTTGTCCCCTACCCATATAATTTCCCTGCATATACTAAATACTAAAATGATATGAAAATTTCCAATATACGAAACGTCATATTGATTGATACCAGTATCAGAGATAAGGAGTATAAGAGATACTCAAGACTGGCGTTACTTAATAAGTAGTGAGTTAGTGTGAATGAAAAGAGTAATGAATGTAGAAAAGGCACGATGGGTCTGTGAAGATAAAGATATTGGCAGCGTGAGCTCTCTGTCTAACCTGTAAGAGATCCAGCGTAATTATATATTAATAATAAGAAAATAATAATGTGATTAAAGGATAAAACGCCGAGTAGTGTGAATGCGATAGACGTGTGGGACTGGCGCGAAAGGCAGTGGAAGCTGGAGACCGAGTTGTCCATCCCGCGCCACGGCCACGCGCTCGCCTACCTCGGCACCCAGATTATTATCATAGGTATTCTAATTGTATACATGATCGTTATCAGCCTCTCACAATCCACTGTTTGACATAGGCCTCTCCAATAACACGCCATTAAGCCCAATTTTCAGCTCGTCGTATCCAACCACTGCCAGCCAAATCTGGTTGAACCTCAAATTATTTACATATCTATGTAGACAGCTCCGTTGTACTACAGTTATAGTTATAAAACAATTTAATATCGAGTGATTGCACTTAGGTACTTATTACTAAATAAAGTATTATACTTTTTCTTCAAAATTACGAAATTGAAATCTAAGTGGAAAAGAATATCGATACTATAGATTAACATGTACCTACATATGTAGTTTATAAGCTGCCTGATTACCATTACATAGATTCTTCAGACTTAGCGATTAGTTACACGTATGTGGAGATGTCCTAAGGTATTTGCTTGTTGTTGTTTATGAAATGTCGTCTCTTTAATTAGTACTTTCTAATCTCGTAACAGGGGGTGTAACAACAATCTACATGCGAGCCCTGAACAACGTGGAGTCGTTTTGCTGCGAGCGCGGAGCGTGGATCCGGGGAGTGGCGACTCTGCCCACGCCGCTGTCCGGCCACAGCGCAGTCACACTGCCGCCGGCTTCTCTCATGTGATCTCTAGAGTTGTTGAGTATAGCTAAAAATATTGCTAAGTTATTCAAAAAGCGTTTTAAAAAATGCAAAGTATTGTACAATATTGAAGTGGCGTTATTTTCTTCGAAATTCATTGTTTTATGAGTTTTTGTCCTTTAATTTCTAAGTGTTGTGTCTAAGTCTATATTGCCATAAGAATGTTAAGAGTTTGTGTTCGCTTTAAACTATCTAAGTAGATGCTTTTCAAATATTATTACTTATTTTCAAATATTATTGCACACTGACTTGTCGCTCTCACCGCTTCGTTGACATATAATGTAAGTTATTAATATATTACTCATAAAGTTTAATATATACGTGTTTGAATAATACTGTATCCAGTTACATTTTTATCCATTGTCATCGTTTATCAAAGTCAATGTATTTTTCCTCGTCAATTATATTATGTTAACTTTAAATTAGTGTGTCTGTAATTGAGTTTACAATAAATTATTGTGTGAATCAACTTTTCTGTCTGATTGTGCAAAGAAAAACAAAAGCTTGGAGTTGTATTTAAAAATCAACATCAAATCTCTCACGTCAACTTACGATTCTATCTATGTATAACAACTAGTGGCCCAGTAGCGATCGAAATTCGATCGCAAATCATAAACAAGTCAATTTAAGCGTTGTCTAAGTTCTAATATCAAAGACTACGCTTATATAAATATATCCTCTGTGCTACTTATTGACAATCCGTCTCATGTCTGACATTGACAATGGGAACGTAAATAATAAATGGTTTATTAAATTCAATTTAAGGTATTTGTATTACATATTACACATTCATTCTGCACTCCTTCCCTATATAAACTATAAATGTGCCAAATGTCATACTCCTCCGTCCGCGTAATTTTCGTAAAAAAGGGTACAAATTTTTGGCTCTACGTATTAATATATAGGTGATAGGGATAGGAAGTGTATTATTGAAAGATTGTATATTATATTTCTGTTATCAAAACATCAAATGTCAGCCCATGTATTTTTTTTCAGTTTTATCATGCTAAAGTGCAATATGGACAGTTCGAAGCGTTATCGTCTTTCCATTATGGTGAGATTTACAAGTGAAAAACCAAATGAAAAATTCTGTCTAAAATTTCTGTCCCATTTTCACCTTGGATTCCGACACTGAAGTTTTTCAGAGTTTATATAAAAAAATGTCATGATTTTATGTAATTAAAACATTTAATAAATCATTTGGCAATTATTTGTATGGTTTAAAAATATTCATACAATATAAACGACTTAAAACTAATATCACAATAAATGTATTTAATGGTAATGAATATTCAATCAACTATGATTAGCAAAGGTCTACTGTCAAGTTCATGCGCTTCATGTCTAGAAGAAAAATCCAGGGTACAGATATCATAGACTAAATAGCTCTTGATACCAGCACTGCTAAGAGGTTTTCTTAAAACCAAACCTCCCGACAGATGCCCTGGAAGTCCAATTTGAAGCCGTCCTCACAAGGGTCGTAAGATTTGAAAAACAAGATACTGCTAAGCGGAGATAACTTCTGCGACTTCATGTCTGCTACTCCCTGAAAAGAAGAAGTCAAGAACAAATTTTTAGATGCTCAAATCTAGCTTTAACCCTCTCATTATTAGAGAAGACCCATATTCCAACAGTGGAATTATAATGGGTCGATTATTATTATTTTTTTACTACTAAATCAAAACTTTCCGTCTTACTACGTATTGGTACTTTTTAATGACATTATAGGTCCAAATACAAATTTAAAAAGTATATACAACTCTATGTATTATTTCGAACCGTTATTTGCTTATGTGGATTTTATATCTAATCTGGTATATGCAAGATAAACAAGACAGGAACTCGCATATCATGAGTATTCACATGGAGAAAAAACGTAACCACAGGTCTGTGACCTCCAAAAAGATAGGCACAGTAGAGGAGGTACATTTCCACATGTCATCAACAGGTAACTAGGTTAACATTCTTTTATGGGATAGACGGTGAGCCTATTGCGTTACACCGGGTACAGATCCAGACCCCAAGCCACTACTAAAAATATTAAATGAGACAAATCCAGTAGTATCCAGCCCGGTGATCGAAAACAGAACCTCTTGATCAACGTTGCAACGTTGCGACATCTGGACTACGAAACAGTCTTTTAAGTTCACATCGAATTAATAAATAATTAATTAATTAATCAATTATTAGTTTGCGACTAAAATGTTTTAATTATTACTTGAGTAAGAATAAATTCTTTTGCCCCCTAGGCGATATAAAATAATTTGTGAAAGCATACAAAAAATGTAGTAATGTTATATTTGATTGTACTAATTTTATTTGACAATCTTCATCATGATATCATCCTCTATCGTCCCACTGCTGGACATAGCCGTTCTCCAAGAACTGTACCTAAACTAAATACTCCACTACGAGTATATGATGATCAAAATGGTAATCATGATGATGATATTTTTCAATATATTATTATTATGATAAATCTATTTTAATGACAATATAATGTCGGTAAGTTACGTCTGTTGGTACAATCTTATCCGCAAAAACCGATAGGGCGTAAGTTTACATAAGAGTTAATTCACAGATAAAATATTTATATTCGGTACTATTGGGTTTATTTTTCTGTAGCCATGTGATTTTATACTTGATATTCAAATAAAAATTTAGAACACTCATTTCCAGCGTGGATTTTGTTGGCAATAACCCCTCAGGGAGCATGTGCAGCTGTGTCCCCTCAGGGGACTGTCCTGTGACAGTGCCCATCAGCCTGTGCTGATGTTGATGTATAATTTATCAGTATACCTCTAGGATAAATTAGAAGATAATTATTAATAACAAAGGATAATAATAAGAAAGTACGATTCTTAAAGAAAGTACGGCAAATTAAACAGCTTACCGTTTGCGCTGTGCTGTGATCATTGCTCATATCAATCGCTTGTCTACCCGTTACATCGATCCAATGGTCACTTTTGGGATGTACGTGTCTTGTTTCTACAAAAACGACAACGACGAAAAGCAGAATAAAGCCTATTTTCACAAGCGCCATGTTTAGTATATCAATGCGTTCGATTTTGAAGAAATTTTCGTCAACTTATTTCCGCCGATCCTTATTACTGCCGTATGTTTACTGATATGCTTGTACAGCGGCATCCTTTTAAATATTGAGTGATACGGCTATCACATGTTGCGTTGACGTCACACTAAGCTGCGTTGTGCGTTGGAAGACAGGTGCCAAGCAGACTACGGGTAGGCCCATTATTTTATGACGCAAGTATTGCATTTACCCACGGTCGCTTCTTAAGAACACCAATTACGCATTTTGACTTTTGGTTTTTTTTAAATTTAACTACAAAGTTTAAACAGTGTACTATTTGGGAGCGAATTAATTGACACCTGTGATTGATACTTTACAATTTCATTCATGACTATATAGTTTTAAATAGTTTACCATTAATTCCTAATCATCGTCACCCTGGACCCTAGCCATAATGACAATAGTCATCCTGCTTTACTTCATTGGTGAATAAGTAATAACCCCCTAATAAGTGAGAAATATAATAATTGAAATATATAATAATAAATTTGACTGCCACGTTGGTCGAGTGGTTGCAAGCGCGACTGCCGATCGCGAGGTCCTGGGTTAAAATCCCGGGTCGGGTGCTATAGGATTTTTCTAATTTAGAATTTCTTGCAGTGACTCGGAGTCTGGATGTGTGCCCGGTGTATAGTAATAGACTCACCACCTATTCCATCGTGGAACTTTAACGTAACTGGTGAAACGTGGGATGTACTACACTCCTTTGCCTGGCCCTTCGGGGGTTACAGGCGTGATGTTGCGTTTTTTTTATATTAATAAAAAGGAAGAAAGTGTAGCCAAGGTTTTCCAAAATTCAAATATGTGAGAATAATAATAATAATAAGTTACATAAAAAAATTATCTGTATAGTAGGTATCCCTCTTCCCTCACTTATCTCTTCCATTTCCTCTTTCTCTCTCACTTCCTCACTATCTGTCTATCATCATCATCTAATTACTACTACTAATTATTTTAAATAAATAAATAAATAAAAGAGTTAATTCATTCAATTAAAATACAATCAATGCTAAATAAAGAATACTTTTATTATCGTTATATCTTCAACCCAGTTCATTTACAGGGTAGATAGAACACATAGAGGCAAGGGGCAAGTATATTTCTTCATGTACTGTACAAATTTAAGATCATTCACCGCTATACTTTATGCCAAATATTTTCTTCCTAACACCTTAACATCATGTGCGATTTCTAACGTTTGTCTAGTCAAGTATGCCTTGTATTTCTGTTAAACTACGTGCTCAAATGTTACATCTCTGAGATGAATAACGAACCACATCCTTGTTTATCCTGAGGTCGCAAAACTTTGGTATTTAGCATACGTCAGTAAACAGTCGGTTCTGCTTACACGGTCGAGAATTGAGCTTTACTCAGAAAAGGCAAACCATCATTCTCTTAAAACATAAACAATATGGTGTACTCATCATTATGTCCCGATCCCGATCTTTATATTTATTAAGCTTGGGTTTTATACAAATTCACGCCGAAACCTATTCGTCGCGAGGGAGACGGTAAAGGCTATCATTAAGATATCCTAAGGCCTCTGCCTTTGTCCAGCAATGCATTGAGACGAGCTGATGATAATGATATATATGATCTTTATATATTTGTTACAAGACACAAGTTCCCCAGCTTGTACTATTTTTCAGGTCAATATTAAAAAGCTAAAATGTTTTTCTAATAACTTTTCTTTAAATAGCTATCATTATCGATGAATTTCTAATTATATTAATGTTATCGTATCTTGTGTTCAATTTGTATTCAAAAATAATTCCGTATAATAATCTAAATAAAGTGTTTCTTTGTATTGTTATCTTGAAACCTTTTAAATAATAATCTTATCATACCCTCTCAATCCATCGAAGATAATTTTAGACAAACAATGTGTATGCACTTAACATTGTTTACATCTAGATGTGTTATGTGAATTATTAGGAAAATCAAAACTGCAACTGCCAATGGATTGTTTTATATTATTAATTAAAATAATTTCATTTTTAATATCATAACATTTTTAATGCAAGGTTGTGTGTAATTACACAATTATGTTGTATATGAAATAAAGGAAAGTATATAAAAGAATTATCACAAACAGTGTCTCTAGTATTCCATTTATTTTTAAAATAAAGTGCGATTATAGCATACAGGTATATGTCATCTTTCGAAAGTCAAAATGCTTTATTTTCTTTCCACATCTTCTATTAAGTTAATCTGCGTTCAAAGTTCCCTATTTAATATCCCAACTTTGTTTATTTAAATATTTATTTTACAATTAACTCAGCCAGTGAGACTGATCGTTTACATGAGCGTCCGGTGACACAATGCATCGTAAATTTCTTCCCAATACTTCACCTTCTGGACACGTAGCAATATCTGTGAATAAAACATTCGGCATATAGTCAAAACAACCATAAAAATTGGGACCTATCAAAAAACGGTTATTTTTGTTTTAATAAAATGGCGAACGAGTATTTATGATGTACGTTTCCTGAAATGGAATTCCATTTCATCTCCCGTTCAGCCTTTAAATCAGCATCGGTAGCAAAATAACCATTATGAACAATTAAGAACTTCCACTAAGCATCGCTGACTGAAGAAATAAAAAAAGAGATCCGTATGCCAATTAAAAAAGTGTCCGTAAGGCGGCTTTAGCTATAATGATACGAGGTAACAAAGTTAAAATTCATAAAGAGCAAATCGAAATCTATAAAATTACCTATAAATAATTTATCTATAAAAAACTGTATTAACATTATTATGCAACTAGTTAAGACAATACATTTATTGTTATTCAATAAAACTTATATAAAATGATAACCTGATAAATGTATTAAAATGAACATCGTTTCGTTTATCAAACCGTTTTATCAGTTTGTAGGTCAAAATATGGCAGAGGCATTTGGAGGTTTTCTTTATGTGCTCTAGTAATTTTTAGTGAACATCTAGCCAAAATTGCTATTGGTGGATTATAACCCTTGGCGAAATACGGAATCAAATCGTTAGGACCCATTATGCCTGGCAGTTGAAGTTCTCGCTGAGCCTGGTACTCAGCGGTATTGCGGAAAAATGGTTCGTCCATTGTAGGCAAAATATTATTCATTATAGCATCATGTTCTAATTGCTCTAATATATCTTCATCTGACTTTTCTTTTCTGTATGGGTACGTGTTCTTAACCGCATCAATACTTCCCAAATTATATTCCATATCATCAGAAGCAGAGACGCTGGGCTGTAGTAAATATACAACAGGATGGTAAAAAGGCGGCCTAAAATTAACACTTCTTGAATCATTTTCTTCATTTAAATATTCTACGTCATTTAAATGTCTTTTTTCTTCTGGCAACGACGGTAAATATTCCAACGATTCTCCATACTCATTTTGATTATAATATTTATCTGGTGATGAAGAAATTAATGACAGTATTTGCTGATTGTCATTTACATATGCTAAGTGTAACATTTCGCTTAAATTTTCCTGGCTAAGTTCTTCGGTTCGGTTATACTCTTCAATATCCATTTTAGGTACTTCAATAATTGCTATATTTGAATCCCCATACTGTACACTGACGGTCCCAGTAAAAAATAACCCGAACAGAAAATACAACACATAATCAACACTGTTCTTCATTTTGACCACTGTGTAGTAATTCTAAATACACAATAAATGCTTAAATCTAGTTAAATGGAATTGTGTATCAAATAAACTTGCATACCGACAAAATATCATGTTGCAACATAACAGTGGAGTCAATATGTTTACATAAACATTTCATTATAAATATCATGCGTTTGCTTTAATGCAAAGATTCTTGTTAGCGGTTTTCCATGCATCTGCATGTAATATTGCGTTAACAAATGTAACCTAATATTACATATAACATAGTCTTAAATAGTCTATTAATTTTTATCTTTATAATGAATATGTTGTTAACAACGAAGTTATAAAAAATTGAAACGGGTATGCCTTTTACCACATTGTATTTAAAAGATATTATAAGTAGATTCGGATCCTTGCTCTAGTATATAATGCGCAATGCGCATTTATCCATACAACGATACAATAGTGCCTAGTATTATCGTTGACGTCATCATCATCATCATCATCAGTCTACTCCCGGCCACTGCTGGACCTAGGCCTCTCCAATGGCACGCCACTGAGCCCGATCTTCAGTTCTTCGCATCCAACCACTGCCAGCCACTTTGCGTACATCGTCACTCCACCTACATAGTTGGAAGGCGTCCTACACTACGTTTGACAAGTCGCGGTCTCCACTCCAAAACACGTCTGCTCCAGCAGCTATCGGGTTTGCGACAGATGTGACCAGCCCACTACCACTTCAGTTTGCTAATCCTTTGGGCCATGTCGATAACTTTGGTTTTCTGTCGGATCGCCTCATTTCTGATGCGATCCTTCAGAGAGATGTCGAGCATAGCCCTTTCCATAGCTCGCTGAGCGACGTAAAAAACAACATGACGCCTCCTGTATCTCCCCGAAAAGGGACGCAGAGAAGTGTATTACCAGTCTCGTTAGACGTTCAATCTGAGAATAATTCTCCGAACTGCTACTAGGAATTTAAAATGAGAAAAATCCAATAACTTGGGATTCGAACCCAGGAACTGGCGCTCAACAGTCGCGCTTGCTACCACTCGAGCAACGATAATAAGTTAACGTATAAAGAAATAATAGTAATGAAAACACAAATATTGCAATCATTAACATATTTTTTATTATATCTCAAAAAGTATGTAAAATAATTTTTAAAACATTAATTTCCTTCCTTGTGATGTAGTACGCTTTTTTCATTTTAGTTCATTTCATGTAATCGTCGATAAAACTATAAGAACAATGGAATGTTAAGTGTGTTTCTTTTCCAAAATTATTTTTGGTTGATGGCTATGCAGGGCTTGTCCATGCACGTTTACCCCAGAGTTTGTATTGCTGATATCAGTATCTCTCTTCCTAAGAAAATTAATGTCTTCGGTCCTGTAAGATGGTGCGCTGTATGTATTTGTTTTGGCCAAACTTCCAGATACAACTGAAGGTGAACAACTAAGTAGTAATGGGACGGCACAATTTCCCACGTTAGCATTTGGGAACAAACCCACAGCGGAACCACCAGATGAAGCTACCCCTCCAGATCCATATGAAGCAGATATGCTTGGCCCATAAGATGACCTAAATGCACCATGATTATGAGTCCATCGATTGTGGTCGTTCTGCTCAAAAGCCAATTTTGGTGTTTCTCTCATATGGATAAAAGTACTTGGTTGCATGGTGGCATCTATACTTGACTTCCCGTGCATCATATTATGGCCATGATTCCTCGATACAAAATTCCTGTGATCATGTAACTGTTCAAAATTATTCATAGTTTTCTCCATTGGAAGCGAATGGTGTAAATTGTCACTTCTTTGTAGATTTTCCAGAGGTAAGCCAGAGTTTATAGCTGTTGATTTACGGACGTTCATGTTATTCTCTTGTAACCATCGTTGTTGAGCATTCATTCTATCAAAGTCCATATGTTGAGCATCCAAGGAACTCAACGGCATTGATTTATCGACAGTAAAGTGCTGTGAACTGACCCATTTCCATATTATCATGTTCAAACTGAGAAGCAACTTTTAATTTATCCAAATTCAAATGATTGTCATGAGCCCATTTGACTTTTAAAGGATCGTGTACATCAGCAGATATTTGCTCTTTTTCATGGAAAGAACCAGACCTATGTGTAGGTCTATCATGTAAATCTACAGCTTCTTTAAATGGTCTTATTTCTTGAACATTCGTCTGCTCTTCAAATGTTTGTGGGAAATTGAATTGAGCATTAAAATTAGGCTGCTCATTATTGAACATCGGTGTCATTTTCAACTGCTGTCTTTGAACTGTTATATCCTGGGAGGTATCACTAGAATGCATCAGTGTTTCTAAGTGATGAGAATTAGGTTGAGCCTGAGGTACGTTAAATCTTTCATGTAATTCTAAATTTCCATTCTTCAACATATGGCCCATTTTTGTAAGGAAAGGTTTGTTAAAGGAAGTTTGATGGGAGTCTTCAACAAAATCCATATGGTTTAAAAGTTCTTTATGAAAATCAGATGTAGCCCTGACACTTGCCTGTACGGCAGGAT
>DWMG01001002.1:0-16599 GCA_018244855.1 Elbella merops
CTATTCCAAGGGACTTAAACGTAACGTGGTGAAACGTAGGAGGGCACTACACTCCTCGACTACCTCTTCGGGGATAATAGGCGTCATGTTACGTTTGTAAAATATAACTAATACGCTTTTTTATATATAGTATTGGCATTTTACCTATAGATTAGTAATTAGATCTAGTAATGTTGAATTGGAGGTGAATAAGTATAAGGTACGGATTTGTTATCGAAGACTGGGCAGAGTATCATCTGTTATGGAAGCCTTTTGTCCAACAGTGAACTTCGAACGGCCGATAGATAGATACACTAATACTTATAGCATCAGATATAAAGTATACTGGATACTGACATCTACAAAATATCTTATCTTACTGAAATAAAACAATAGTACATAGGTATATCGCACATTAGGTCGAGTTAAAAAATCGATAAGCAGCCGCACAGTGTTTGTATAAAATACGTACCCCACGACCTTTGTCGGTGCTGCCACTTATTTGCATTTACCCTGTAGTTTGGGAGAATATAGGTACATGTAAGCATCTGCTAAGATTATAGAATAAGAACGGATTTATTATTGAATTTCAAAAACATTCTACTCACTTCGAAAAATTCAGGCCATGTTATGATCATTGACCTTTTTAACGTTATACTTTTTGGATATAGGTCGCCTTCTAAAAGGAAAGCAGAGTCATATGGTAGTTAGAAATTCGGCTAAATATCGGACAAGACAGCTGTTTAAAAATTGTTCCATTTCCATACAACTACCAATTGATATTTTTAATACTAATTTTGTTTAAATGATCAAGAATTAAAATTTATTAATACTAACAAAAAAAAGTCGATTAAAAATGGCTAGGCTTAAAAATAACCGTAATCTTAAGTATTAAAATTTATTCTCCTACCTCAATTATACGATTCCAGTTATATTATTTGTTTGTTAAGAATTTTATTGCGTAATTATGCGCCTGATAAGTAACCTGTTTGTAATGGTAAGATACGTAACATTACAGGTTACACACATCAATACAAAACAGTATTACGTGATTCGCCTATCATTTAATAGATAAATGGTACCTATTCAGTTCAATTAACTACGTCGGCACCTTGTATAGTGCATGAAAGTCACTATTTTATTGCCAGTCCCATTCAAATATTGTAATCTTTGCATAATATTCACCTATTTATTGTTACTAGAACTTTTCAGTATGTACATCGCAATTAATTTCAACCTAATGAAAATAAAAAATTGGATAATATTGGTATTGGAAGATTACTACGCATTTTAGCTACAGTTTCGAATGTGGCATTACTGTGACTAAGTATGGTTAATATTAATTCTGACTTTAGATTAATCTAATCAAAGCCTTATCAGCTAAAAAAAAAAAATAGGCTAGTCAACTGATGCCAATGATGCAATATATAGGACAAAAGATCAGGCACTTGTCATGTTCTGATATTTGACACATGCAGCAAAATTAAAACGGATTAAGACCTTTCTATTCACCGTCGTTGAACACCAACAAAACTGTACGGCAAGTAAAGAACAATCTCGACGTTCACATAAAATGGTTGGTGTTGAGGTCAAAAACCCTCTTATTACAATGATATACGGGTGTTATTTGCATGCGTTAATGAGTTCTATTTAACACAGTATATGAGCCGAGTTCAACCGAAGATTGCCGAGCGTCAAGTTCTTTCGAGAAAAACACAGAACGATCGTCCGCTATAACCGCTTCTGCAACGAAACCGGTATCTAACATGCTGAACTACAAGTACTGGGTTTCCAGCATTTCTTTTGTAAATACCCGTTTTTATTATATTTTACAATCATAACTTGTCTCCACCTATTATCCGTAATATGAAAGCTTCTTCTAAAGCCCTGGTTAACTATAAGAATATATTAAAAGAATAGAAATATATGAGTTAATTTTTACTCTAATCTGTCTTATAATGGGACCTCATACTTTCTTTTAATTAAGTAAAAATGTGTTACTTAAGTAGACGTTTTGATTATTATTTATATGTAAGATAAGATAAGATAAGATAAACATTTATTCCATCACAAAGAAAAAAGAAAGACAAATACAGAAACACATCAGCAATAATAAAAACTAAACTAAAACAGTATTAAATTAAACTAAGACAAAACATTTCATGTGATGGAAAGGGTTCGTACTTAGCTTATGCCGTGGAACCCCACGCCTACTGATTTTCAGTGCGAACCACTTTACGTGCAGTTTGGTCAGCTGGTGTGCCAAATATTATGAAAAGAAAATCTTCGAACAAGACCCTTGCAAAAAAAAAATATCTAGTAAATTATACATTAACCAATGTTCTAAACCTACTCAAAAGGCTTAGTATTTAATGAAACTTGTTCTGTCTGGGCGCATTCTACTTAGGTAGTATAGAATAGTAGGCCACCTAGTCCTGTTAGCCTTGCGCTGACTTAGGTAGATGATTTTTTGGGTAACGCTACTTGTCTTTTGTTTCATATTTAGTACTGTAACGACACAATGCTCTCAAGTTTCATTGCTTAGTTAGTTACGTTGCGTTTGTTTTCTAAATTCGAAATTTTCTCCCTTTTTTAGATTTGAGAAACCGAGGCTTGCTTAAAAATAAATTTAATGATTATTTAAATACCAATATTCCATGTCATTACCGTTTTAGATTTGTCCAATATATATGTAAATATGTTTAGACTCCTCTTGGAATGATAATGTACTTATTATTTATGAAGAACCCTTATTCACAGCTGCATAGTTAGATGTTTCTAGAAGTTTAAAATAAAACTCCCACTAAATCGGGTAAAATATTCGCATGACCATGTACGGATGATAGCATTTCAATTGCCTACACGTGCTCGCCGCGTCACGTGTCGCCATCTGTCGACACGTGATATAGTGCCACACGACGTACGCTCGAAGGCGTTGCATTACTGTATAATCCGACTAATTTAAATTAACATCCATAATTTTAGCATCCATAATAAAAACATGCATATAATTTGATCGGATTATACTAGATTTCACTTTTTTAGTACAAATCACTTGGATATCAGTGGATGGTTCGTTGCCGTCGTTGCCGATGAAATGCGTCAATAATGTAGTGCACAAGTGATTAGTGACATTGCTATAATTAAAACAAACACTTAAGAAGTAAACTTTACACTGAGTACAATAATATAGTGATGTACTTAAAACAATTATATAGAAAAAAATACGTGTCCTTTGTTTGAGCTACCGTATTCTGTAAATTATAGGAAAATTATTAGGTACTACATAAAATTCATGAATGTAAATAATAAAAACAGTATAGTTTATGATTTTTAAATACGAAAATAAATGACCCTCCCGATGAATGCATCTACTTGTAGCCTAAATCATTGAAAATAAAAAGAGGGAGATTGGACATGGGGTGTTTTTTTTGGGACATAAGCATGTAATAAGAGACGATTTTTAGAAATTCCACTCATAAGTAGGTAATAATAGGGAGAAAGACTAGTGGATTGAGAGAGGCTGATGATGATGATGATTATGAACAGGGAGAAACGTTTGCGTAAAAACCAATCTTTTTTAAAGAAGCGTAGATAAAGTTAAAATACAACATCTATAAATTGGAAAATCCCCGGGATGAAGCCGGGATAGACACAAAGCAGCGCGCGTCGTCATACTAGCTATAGAATATGTATTGAACAAAGGAAAATGTCCAATATTGTGCACAACAGAAAGTATCATCAGTGCGTCCGTTGCATAACCTTGAAATGGCGCGTCATTGTTTCCAGAAAGATGTAAATGACGCGGTAATGACCTCTTGGCATTTCATTACTTTTACTTTCAATACATTTTTAAACAAACAATTGGTTCATATTTCTATTTTGCATATGGTACATATTATTCGATATAATATTTTACATAATTTTAAATGTTGCGACTGTTGCGAGTGTCTACCCCATTTTTTTAGGGTTGACTAACACGATTTTTTTAGGGTTGAACCCCAATTTTTTAGGGTTGACTAGTAGAAAATCTCATTTGAGATCGTCTGCCTTTTTTACAATAATGAAGGATAAACAAAGAATAAATAAACGCCTTTTTAACTACTTATAGTGTACGGTCACTCGAGCGTTACTATAAAAATATATTGTAAAACAAAAGTAACATTACGCCTGTAAACCTCGAAGAGATAGGCAAAGGAGTGTAGTACACGCCAAATATACTGCAATATATCGTAATATGAATAGCTATAATATAAAGCTTTGTATGTGTCGACCCTTATAGTGAGAGCGTAGAACATTCTCGAGAATGTTTTGTTATTGTTTTTAATCTGGTGCTGTCATATGGTCGTCGCACACTATCGCTAGACAGCACTCGTATGTATACTGACGTCTCGCACTATCGCTTCAAACAGAACATGGATAAAATGTGCCAACATTTTTACTATCTTCATAAAAGCTGCCATAATCAGCATAATGGTGTGGAGTAATAATTGTCTCTAAATCCTTTAATAGGTTCTTAAGAACCGCGTTTTTAGAATAATTAATGCCGGAGCAGCGAGATGTCGTCAAAGATGCGTTATTTAGATCATACATAAACTATGATTAACTTTGTTTATTGTTTTGTTTTACTGTTGAGAAGCGAATAAATTAATAATTAGTTTCTGCTGAGAGGCCTATGTCCAGCAGTGGACGGGAATAGGCTGATAATGATGATGATGATGATTATATAATATTGAAAAAGTTAATTACCTGCTGTATTCGCGCTAATAAATATATTTTGGGTGTGGCATACAAGTACTGGTCAAAGATAAATAAGTCTTGAATGAGCCAATGTTACTTTTAAATGTATAGTCCTGGAATGTAGAATTCTTGTACAGTCGCTACAAAATTTATATGTTACTGCTGTAGTCGAAAATATTATCGCGTTAGCTTATTTAGACGTTAAAGTAGCGACATCTATTGTCACTGTGCGTAATTACAAACCGTAAAGTTTGTGAATTTTATATACGATTTTAATGGCGGTTCGTGTGGGACGATACGTATAATAAAAAAAAAACTATTTTAAAATTTCACTAATGTGATTCATTTATTTGTTCTTTATTGTTGTTAACAAAGGGCAGACTTAATGCCAATTGGCATTTTCTACCAGTCAACCCAGGTGATGATCGAGAGTTGTGGTAGCCACTAAATTACCAAAATTTAATTTAAACGCAAGAAAAAAAAATTGCATGTTATAGGTACCTATACTAAGTTGAATATGTAATAAGTTTATAATTACACATATATTTAAGCATCTATTTAATCTAATAACAAACGACCCGGGATTTGAACCCAGGACTTCCCGATCGGCAGTCGCGCTTGTAATCATTCGACCAATGAGGTTGTCATAATTACCTACATTCTAGAAAACAGATACTATGGGAATTTGAGTAAGGTTGTTTAATTGGATATATAAATTCCGAATGCTTGCATTATGTCGTTAATAGTTTCTGCCAATTATTTCATTTTAGAGCTTTTTTCAATAGTCCTCATCATCAGCCTATCTTAGTCCACTGCTGGACATAGGCCTCCACCAAAGGGGGTTTATGCCCGTAATCTTCACGCTGGGCATGCGGGTTGAAGATCGCAGGGCACGGCTTTTCGCACCGCCGACGCTGCTGCCCATCGGCGGCCAGGGCATTTAACCGCGCCTAATTAGGCTGCGCTATACCGCAATCAGCCGGTCGCCAGAGCCTCGTCTGTTATAGCAGGGTGTACCACGAGCAGGTGAGGTTGGCTCGTGTTCCTGAGATGGTGGTTAGAACCCCTTACACCCCTTTCAAATCTTTTGATATAGTGTTAACTATATTATAATATGAACGTGAATTGGCCCCCTATCATGTTTGGATTATGTACAACTAGGATACACTTGAGAATCCTTTTATGTGGGTAGTGGCAGAATATTCTTACCCAACAAAAGGCAGCACCTGTCGCCTATCTGGCAACACTGTTGCCTACATGGAAGCACGATCGTCTTTCATAGGGTGGTGCTTAAAATAGAAAAAGGATTTATTGTTACAAGTGTTAGCCTAGAATATTATATTTCCTTTTTCACTTTAACAATCTGATGCTCAAATCGTTATTTCTGCTTTTAAGATGTTTATTTTAACGCTGGTAGAATGTTCAGTTAAGGGTATGAAAATACCATCACTACATCTAGTTTAACAGAAGAAAGATAAGATTTAACTTCTCCATAACTACGAATCGTATTTATCTGAGCTCCTTCCTATTAAAATTTGAATATGAATAATATTGTCTATGAATAGTCATTGCTTAATAGAAGACGAAATGCATATTGATTTGTTTTCTTTATAATATAAAAATACCCGTCCTGCTGAACGAAGAGTATATTCCGGAAGGTGTCTTTCGTCTCGAGACCGATCAAATTCGAGATGAAAGGGAATTAAATTTAGCTGTGAGGAAATGCTTGGCGACGCGTCGTCATATTTTGTTTACGCGTTAAAGTCGCCTCCGACGGATCTGTTATATGTATGCAGGATAGCAAACTATCAGAGACGGTAGCTATATATATAATAAATATCTGCGGTATTTACCTGCCTAATAATATGTCTCGCTATAACGAGATATATATTACTACATTGGTTTGCAAATTTCGATGACTTTAGGAAGAGATATTATATATCATAACTAATCATCATCCTTTCTTATCATCATCATCAGCCTATGTCCACTCTTGAACATTGATCTGCTCTGGGGATTTTTGCCCATAATCTCCGCGCTGAGTTTCTAGGTTGGCTTCTTGCACTATGTGTTATAGCTCCGTTGGTGGCAATCTTTAATCTATCTGATCTTATATGAAAATGGAAAAACCATTATGATATCAAAATAGTATTTGGAAGTTATCAGAATTCACCGTTGATAGTTGCTCAATTTCTGGATATAGGTACAAAATATGTAAGGTGTGGATTATAAAATTTAGATCCTGTAAATCCTGCCGTAATACGCATGCAATGTGTTTCAAATTTTCTATAATTATTATAAGTTTATATTAATATTACCCATCAATTAGTTATACATGAATTATATAAACTGGAACCAAATAAATATGTAATATGTATTTGGTATTTGTAATATGTAATATATATTTGGTATTTGTATGAATTATATAAACTGGAACCAAATGCATATTACATATTAATTATTATCATAATCATCTAAACGTTTTTATTTTAGGCTTCATTTTTAATCAATCCGTTTTATTTTGTTTTGCTGAAATTTCATTTCTTTTTTTGCAGGAGCCGATCGTTTAGCAAGTTCTGTTTTTGCCACGAGTTTTTTTAAGTTTTCTTCATGGTAGCCACTTGTAAGTTTTTTTTTGTTTCCGGCCACTAACATGTTTTTGTTGGCTTTTATTTACTAACTGGTTATTTTGGGTACAACAAAACAGTGAAAAAATGTAATTCTGAATGCATTTTTGTAATTTTACCGAAACATTTATCATAGAGACCAATAATTTGACAAATGACAAGTGACAGCTCGACGTCTGATTATAAAAGCATTTGCTAATGACAAAGTTACTAATAAAATGCAGTCAGATTTTGCTATAAGTGTTAAATTTATTTGGAATGCTTGCAGTCCTGAAGATAAGGGACACTAATTAATACTTGCATGTGTGTTACTAACAAATTTTTACTGACATTTTTATTCTCCTGAGACCACGTTAAGCAGTTATTCTTCAGATAACAATTGTCAAACCTTATTGGAGACCTGCGTAACGAATTTGAAAGAGAGTACCATGTCCTAGCAAATGAAAAAGAGTTTTAAATTTCATGATTTCCTAAACTTTCTAAATGTTAAAGATAGTTTTTATTACATAAATATATTATCAATTTAACATTCACGCTTAATAACAAATGCTTTGTGTTAAATTTCACATTGGTGTCTGGAATGTGTTTGCAGTCTGGACAATTTTGAAATGTTGCAATAGGTGTTTGCGAACTTTAAATTTATCTATAAAGACGCAAATAGCTCTTTTTCAAAAGTGTTGCCATGTTGTCAGCCCTTCTGAGGTCTTATGTTCATTAGCGCACATGATTACCATTAGGTGCTACAGCTGAGTTGCCATGGTTTCACTTATAAAAAAAATAATAGGAACAAAGGAATCCATTTTCGTAAATTATTGATTATCTATACAAATTACATAGGTCATGTATTTAACAGGTTGAAAAATGAAATATCGAAATCTATGGTTTTCGAAAATTGTTCTCGAGTTATTCACACACAGCGCGTCAGACACGTGATAGAGTGTTGAAATAACCTTAAAATGTCCTTGATTAAAATAAAACGTGGAAAATGTAATGCATTTAGTATGGAGCAAAAATTACAAATGCAACAGATTAAAAAAAGAGTTAGGCATGAATCATACATTTCATAATAAAAACGTGCACCGGTTAGACACGGCTGTATAAGCATACTATATATGTTGAAATTAAATTTTGAATGTTTCGAAAGTATTTATAATGTGTACCTACATCTTAGACATAATATTATACGTTATATACCCGCTAGGTAAATATTTTGACTCGAACAAACGTCAAATAAATGGGCTTATATTTATTTTGTCGCGAACTGAAGAAACGTCAAATAAATGCATATAGGTTTTGGCGGGAATTGCTTAATGCTGTACGGAAATAAAAAAGTACTATCTGCATCAGTTAGTTAACAGTGATAATACATCGTTACATTGTGAAAGACCGTAAAATAGAATGTGAAATAGAATAAGAAAGGCATTTGGCGCGAAGAATTTCAAAATTCGAATTGTAGATACCTATATGTTTTGTTTTAATTTAAAAAATACTTCTCGTGCCAGTTCTCTATAGTCTAGTAGTGCCTAGTCTATTACCTGATTTTAATCTCGCTGTTATAAAAAAAACTATATAAGGAAAACAATTACTTCAATAGAATTGTTTGGTTTTATGAGAAATTGTAATTGTGCTATACTGTAATGAATTTTGTAGGAAGCACTTGGCTTAGATTGGCTCACAATTCAGCTCACTACTTCCGGGGTCCGAAATGAAAATTTCTGGCACGCTTCTAACTTTATGAAGGTATTCAATTTTAGCTGGAACGGTGAAAGGGAACGAGGATCTTAATTGAGTCGAAAAAAAAATTATTTCTGCATTATATAGTCATACAGTAGTCACATCCACATTAGTTTGAACCGACGTGGTTATCTGTATCTCAATTAGTCTGAACTTTACAACACGAATAAAGTAAATATCTAATATAATAGATTAACAAATGTGTTTCCCTTCGGAGAGATTATTTTTTCATGTTTTTATCCAAGCAAAGCTCGGTCGCCCAGGTACTAAGGATATAAATAGATTATGAGCGTCAACGTTCAAACATAGTCGTTTATATTTCCTCATTATCCCATCTGCGCGGAGTAAGCTGATGGAGCGGCGGTAATCCCCTGTCTACCGGGCCAGCATTGATAATCCTCTTAGGGAGAACTTGCAGCTCGTTGTCCGGATATAATGGATAGAGAACGTTTTTGGAACTTAATAAAACCGTTTTTGAATAACGATATTTACGAAGTTGGCTGAAAAATATGGCCAATTTATCGCCACGAACGTAACTTAAAAAGACAAAAATATTTTTATGTAATCAAGACCCTAATTCTTCTCATTCTGAGAGGAGCAGATATATATACGAGTATTAGATAGAGTAATAGTTTCTGTTTATTAGCCAAAGATTTTGTGTGCCGAAAAAGATAAATGGTAGATTTTTTTAAATCATAACATTTTTTATCATAGTAACCTGGTTTTTCCCCGAAGGCGTAAGCTGAGGGGTACAGCATACTGACTTTTCACGAAATACGAGTATATGTCTCATGGAATAGGGGTGAACCTATTGCCATATAGTGGTCACAAGTCCAAACTCCAAGTCTCTGCTAGAAATTAAAATTTAGAAAAAGCCCAATAACACTTTACACAACCCGAGATCGAACCCAAGATCTGTGGCTTAGAGTCGCGTTCGAAATTACTCCACCAAGGAAGTATTCAAAGGATTTTTATTATAATTCTTGAGCCGTTTATCATTCTACTGTTAGAACACGGTTCTCTTCTCAGAATTAAGAAGGTTAAGGCCATAGTATGGCCTAGTACGGGTTGGCAGACTTCATACACTGGAACCTTTCGTTCTGCTATGGTATTATTAATCCACATACTATACTTCAGGGGAATCTCTAGTTTTTTTAACGTACATATGAATGTATATTTTCTATTAACTCTCAACGGTAATAACGGACACAGGTCGTTGACTTCCAAAATGTTTTACGAGCTCATCGCGTGAGTCTGCTTGGAAATTTGCGTGCGGCTTGTTATGATTCACAATACATCTGGGTGGCCACTTGATCCGTTTCGCCATTGCTTTACAAGTGGCATATATTTAATGTAGGCTCTGGAGTGTTTCTAATCCATTTTTGTTGTTATTGTGCCGCCACACCAGGTCCCTAATGGTTCTGGAACAAAATACAAATAAACTCCTTCCATCCTATCAGCGCTGAGACGTCCACTGCTGTACATAGGCCTCTCTAATCGGCGTAACCTCTTCCGTTTATGGGTCTTCTTAAACCAGCATCATACTGCTGTCTTCTTCTGACCGTCAGACCACTTGGTAAGAGGACGACCTACGGTTCTTTTAATGAGACGTCGTCGCCAGTTGATGAACTATCTTCCCAATCGCTTCTCGTTCACTCGAGTGCCATATATCTCTATCCGTAGAAATCTGACGTGCTTCTTCTACTTAACTTTTTAGACGCCCGAGACTATGCATATCATTCATTCATCCATTCCATCCATTATCCGGGCCCCGCGATCCATCATAATCGTGAACGAAGGCAAGACAGGACACGAGTGTAATGTTATACGTACGTTGCAAGGGCCCGCGAACTGTGTCAAGGATTCCGTGGTTGTGCACAAGGGTGACCAGGTCTCTTGTTTAATACAACGACCACTTTCAATTCTATACTTCTTTTACTACGAATACTTTTAATAAATACTTCTTTTTTTAATACAGCGCATATTATTTGAAAAATTATATTATACGTACAATGAATTAATATTGGATTTTATATGACCTCTTAATGCAAAGGAGTTCTTTTATCAAATTAGTTATAAGGACTCAAGAACGACATTGAAATATAACCATGAAGTCCAAAAATATCATTCCATGGTCCTTCCAATTCTATACACGGGTTTCCTCTCATACCGAGACGTTTCAAGAATATAGTCTAGTCTGAACAAGTGCTGGTTGGAGAATTTCACACGCTTTAGAGAACTGAATGGATAACTCTTGAAAGTTTTCTCCCATTCTTCCCTTCACCTTTACTGTAAATGATATTTCATCTTAAAAAAACATATAATTTTAAAGATTCAAAGAAAAATACATATATACGTTTTCCCTTTTTTCATGTCTTATTAGGTGCTCTAGTTTGTTTTCACTCCAAAGAAATTTTACATTGTAGACGATAAAAAAGTCTTAAGTTTCTGAGTTTTAATCAAAAAGTTAGCGCTGACATGGAATTTTATTCCGGTGGGGCCGCAACTTGGGTAGCAAAGTATCTAGTTTTACGACTTGGCACAAAGTTTACAAAGTCCGCGAATTACAGCGACAAAGTTGGTCACCTTAGTCGACTATTCAACTGTTGGTTAGTAGTCCTGGTTTTTTCACATTTCTATTTTTTTTTTGGATAATGTCAGTGACAATATTATACCGAGTATGTGGTTAGGTTAGGTTTGTGTGGGAATGGTTTGTTTGTTTATACATTTTTCTAGCAATAGTATTTAGTAATAATATAATTACATATTTTTATATTTATGGTCGTGAATTTGGAACAATTCACCGAAACTTAAAAATCCTATCATTTCTTTGTAGTGAGATTTAAATTGTCGTAAGTAATCAAAACTAGGTATACCAGGCCGATGTACGATACTTAAAAAAAAAAATTATGGCGTAATTATTAACAATGTTAATAAAACTGTTTTGCTAAAATAGTGGAACCAACAGCGATAGAACGCAATGCAAAAAAAAACTTGGATGAACAAAATTTAAAAGTTAAAGGAAACAATCTTAGATCTAATCAGAATGTAGACTATTCACGTGAAATAGATAATGTTATATAAATAAGTAACATAACATCACGCCTATCACTCAGGAGAGTAGTCAGAGGAGTGTAGAACTTCCATTTTTCACCACGGACATTACCTCCAACCGGCCATCTTGGAATAGGACCTATCGCCATGCACCGGACCAGACAAATTCAGACTCCGAGCTACTAGTAGAAGTTTTTAGTTAGAAAAATCCTGTAATATTTTGATATACAAATCAGCACGTTTATATAACATGTTCGCATCAACAGCACATAAGCTTTTTAGCGAATTATTTATATACGAGTACAATACATGGGTAAGACCATAAGCCGATTACGATCTCAGTTCCAAGGTGCTTCCGATTTTATATCGCATGTTGTCATGGTAACCGACAGATATCCTCACAACCTTTATGTTGCAATATACATTTTTATATTTTTTGCAATGTCAATTTATTAAGACGATGAAGATGACGATCTGCGAAAGGCTTCAGGCAGAAGCTGGATGCGGCAGCTGAGGATAGGACGCGATGGAGTTCATTGAGAGAGGCCTATGTCCAGCAGTGGACGAAGATAGGCTGTATAAATGTAAATAACAGTATGTCTTGAGACAAGGCTCCATTAAAATAAATGAAACCTAATTAGAATAAGTCTGTACTATAATCATCAGACAGCTGAGTTCTAAATATCCACTAATACAGAAAATGTTACATTCTATCAATACAAATACACGTGCTTATCACATATCTGGCTTGGGAATCATACCCACCAACTCATCAATCTGGCCACAAACAAGTAAACCAACGAACCATGTAAATACTCCATTGAATTACACGTATACAATGAAACCTAATTGTTAGTCTGACTCATATTCTGAGTAAAAAATATTTATAAGGTATATTTAAGGGACGTGCGATAGCGTTCCCTTGGCAACATAAACGAATATACAAACACATCGAGTGTCGATATTCAATTGAGTTATTATACCGTAATAATATGTGCCAGTCGAACGCCTCGCACACGCTTGGCGGAGTTCCAGAAGCTTCGATATCATAGTAATATGTATTTTTATCTGGATAATGTTGAGAATTATCATAGACAAATACTATTATGGGATCTGTGATGGACTATAATTATATTTCAATGATCATTCGTTTATTTATCAGTTAATTACACAAATTATTTATGAAAAAGTATTTGACCAAAACTATTGGCAGGTTATTTATTCTTTAGCAATAGGTTTTCGTGTAACTGCCGTCTGACCTTATCACGTGTATTAATATTAATATACGGTGACCCATACATACCCATATATGTTTGTCCATACTACGATCTGCGAAAGACAGCAGGCGGATGCTGGATGCGACAAGCCGAGGACAGGGCGCGATGGCGCTCATTGGGGAAGGCCTATGTCCAGCTGTGGATTGAGATAGGCTGATGACGATGATGTCGACGACGATACATAGTCTGATATTGTGTGAGGATATTATAACATTGAATGATTCAAGTAGTAACATTCAAATAAAATAAATGTATGCTGCAGTTTCTATCTAAATAATACATTAATTTGAATCATACATTCTCTAATATTGTGTAAGGATATTACAAAAATTTATAATATAATTTTAACAATAAGTAGCCCTGATCCGTACACTCCGTAATATTTTATAGACGTGTTATAAAATGTTATGTAGCAATTAATTTTTATATACACTGTTATGCAAAAACGATATGAAAGAGATAGTATATTACAAAACTTTCAGTGAATATGGAGGTCATGAAACTAACGGCCGCGGTAAAATATAATACTTTAGCGGCTTTATAATATAGTACAATAAAAATTACCTGAAATTAAGATAAAAGATAAAAAGAGAAATTCCACTCACAGGCATTAAAGCATCTTTGTATATAGGTACATAAAAACAAAAATTAATATAATAACTTAAAATCACAGTTAAGTGCAATCGTCTGTAACCAAGTTCAGGTTACTTACTGACGAGTTGCTGTTCATGAGGACTGAATGCTTCTCTATAAAGTAAACCTATACGTGGATTGGTAATTATAATATAAACATGATTTATTGTATACTAAAGTACAACAAGAAAAATATTTAAAAAAAACAGTAGCAAAAAAACAGGAGGCCTTATCGGTCAAGTAGCTTTTTTTTCCGAACAACCTATGTATGTACATCGCACGAAAACATTTAAGAAAGCATGATGGCTATAAGCTAAATAAAAACGAGTTTTTACAGTCTAGACATTTTATTATTAACTTGACACACCTGAAAATAGTATATTCATATCAACATTGCAGTTATTACTAAAACAGTTGTTTGCGACTTTGTATATAGTGCAGATCGAAAAACGAAACAAAATCTTCAATCAAATATAGAAATCATGGCACTTTAGCATTTGTAATATGAATCCTCGTATGAATTACCTTCAATGAGGTCAGTGGGTCACATCACAAGTACTTGAAGCGATTTAATTTAACTAATTATATACATACATATGTACATATATGTTGGTTTCAATGTTTTTTGCATTTCGTGATTGCTGACTGGTGTGTTTTCTATACGTGACAACATGTGACCTTATGAAGAATAAATTATGTAGAAATAACACGGTAGGTCAGTAGGGCACTTGTTCAAGTAATTGTCAGGTCATAATAATTTTCTCAGGAATTATTGAAACTCCATTGCATGGTGAGAGCTTAGAATCAGTTTTGTTTTTCGAAATACATAATACATGCACAATGTGATTAAGATAAGTAAATGAAAATAATTAGATTTTGTTGTTTTTAACTGATTTAATTCATTCTTTTTTTACCTCAGTAAAGACTTCCAACAGCAACATAGGTACATGTAACTAATGTATAATTATGTAGACAGATGTTATGTACAGTCATTTGATGTAGTTTCTTCTGTTTATTTATTTATTCACACGTATGTGTATACACATCTATATATAGGAAATTTAATACGTGTTGCTGCGCGTAGGTACCTTATTACCCGACGCCCGAAACTTTCGGCAGTTAGCAACTGGATTGCCGAGTAATCTAGCTAATGTTATATTTAGCAAACAGTAATGTTGTGCAACTTCACGCTTAATAAGTTAGTGGGTTGCCAGTTTTGGTAAGAGTTGCCAATTAATGCTGCTCAGTGTAAATAAACGGCAGAGTAACATAACGAACGTAATCCGTCGATTTAATTAATCGTTTAAAAGTCATATTGCTTTGTCTATAGTTATATTCTTTACTAACTAATACTCGCGACTTATTTATAATATTAATCAACAATATATTTTATGTACAGAGAAGAAAACAAAAAAATTGTGAAGGTAAAAATATACTTCGTTAATTATAAAAAACCGCTGAAAATAGTAGTTTCTTAAAACATTATATGTATGTATAACAGCTCAGTGCAGTGCTATTGGAGAGGTATATGTTGAGCAGTGGACGGGGAAAGGCTGATAATAATGATGATGATGATGATAGCTAATCATGAAGTATATACCTGGTGGACTGTAAAATTTATCTCATATATCTAGCTACATTAAGCAATATTTCGCCATCCTCAGTGTCTCACGATCGATTTTTTATACGAACACGCTTCAAATCCACGTGCGTCTTCGTAACATCTTTCAGCTTTATATAACTATAGTTTATTATATCATCACACCAAATCCCATTTATTATAAAATAAATCCGAATTATAAAAGCAGAGAGACAACAAAAATAAAAAAGACTTCTCTGTTTTCCCTATTCTTACAAGCTTCGAAAATTCATATCTTGGAGTAGCTTTGATACTTGTAACAAGTTATTTAACCAAGTAAAAATAAACTAAGAAGTTACACATTAACAAAATACCGTACAGAATTGTTATGATTAATTGTTCCAAGCTGTTCCATCGTATAATCATACTTCGATTGTAAATATTATAATATAACTTTGTGTGTGTATGCTGGAAAAGATAAAGAGCGATGGAAATAAAAGAAACGCGGCACGTCTGCAAGGGCAGAGATAATTAGTACTTGGTGTTCTTTGCCTATCTAGTAAAGACCGGACTTCATTATATAATGATAATGTCGATGATATTATTTACATGTGAATATGTTGATATAACCTTTGCAACTTAAATAGAATCCTTTGATGTACAAAGTTAAATAATAGCAGGTCGGTTACGTTTGGCATTTGGGCAGCCGCCGCGTCGAAGATTGATGGCTGACATTCGGAAAACAGCAATTAATTTGACCACTTTTGATGTTCGATTGCCTCTACATTCGACCACCTACCTCTACATACATAATATACAATGTACGAATATGTGGTCACCAAGTATAACATCGAGGACAGGGCGCGATGGCGCTCATTGGGGGAGGCCTATGTCCAGCGGTGGGCTGAGATAGGCTGATGCTGATGATGATGATGATGATGGACACGGGTCTCCTCTCTGTATGAGAAGGGTTAAG
>DWMG01001003.1:0-16595 GCA_018244855.1 Elbella merops
CACGGCTAAATGCCCTGGCCGCCGACGGGCAGCAGCGTCGGCGGTGCGAAAAGCTGTGCCCTGCGATCTCCAACCCATATGCGCAGCTTAGAGATTACGGGCATAAACCCTCTTTTCGGGGAGGCCTATGTCCAGCAGTGGACTGAGATAGGCCGATGATGATGACATATTATATTGTTTTAAAAACTTTATGAAAACAGCAAGCGGGCACGACGAGCAGATGAACTCTACTCTACCTATATGCTTCAGTTTAGGTATTTCTAAATGTTCATGACTGCCATATTTGTAATAACCATTAATTAAATTACGAAGTCATATTAAATATGGACATTACAACTTAAAGCACTATGACTATGTTACTAGATTTTGTTTATTAAATTTTCTGTTACTCAATTCGCCAAATTAGAAACATTTTTTTAAGTTGTAAAGTGTTACTCTTCAAATCCGCCCTCTCCACATCACCAACCCTACGCACAACGCTAAAACGCTCTATGGGGAACAGAAAGGAAATTTTAAATCCGCAAATGTTAAATTGTGAGCCCTCTATATTTCACCCTTCAGCGGATAGCCGCTGAACTCGATAAAAGGTTTGAGATATCAAAATGTAGATTTATCATAAACTGTATTGTAAATATTAGGACAGTGATACACAGAGCACGGTATTATCTCATAAAAGTTTTAAAATTTCTTCTCTATTGTAACTGTTAACAAAAGCAATGTGAACCAATACTTTAGGTACGACTTCAATTTTATTTGCTTCATTAAATGTATATGTAATTGACAAAATAATTGTTAGATACGATTATTATAACGACTTTGATAATAATGGAAGATTCCAAAGTAGTTTATCAGGACCATATCCGCTGAAAGAAAAACAAAAATGTACATGGACAAAGCCATATGCTTGTCTATTTGAATAGTTTTAGAATATCTTGTGCAGTCATGTTTTAATACATATGGTAGTTACGCTTTTTATTAATCCACACTTTTTTTATTTACTCCGGGTTAAGTTAATGTATAATTTAATAAAATCTGTAAACTTCAATACTATACATATATGATAAGAACTATCAAGACAAAAACTACCATACCAATATATTTTCATTTACATAGCACCGATAAAATCAATATTTAATACAATTGAGCTCAATATACCACTGACATAATTCATCTCTACCATCTCGACTTAATGCCGATGGATGGCCACCAAATGTTACAGTAACGTCACCGTGACTGCACAGCATCGCAGCGTGAGGGGAGAGTGGGCACGGTGGGTGCAAGGTGCCAAATCATCTCGGAAGCTAAGTTACACATATCTATTATCATTATACAGATTGAGACACTGCACTTACCGTTAAAGACTAGTAAAATACATGTTATTAAATCATAAATATAGTATAAAAAAAATTTAGTTATATTTTGTACCGTAGCAAAATAATTGTCTCAGTTTTATTTAATTTAAAACACACCACTTTTTCATTCCCTTGCATTGTTATAATTTATTAATTAAACAAAAGCTTAGTGTAAGCTTAAAATTTTAACAAATAATCGTATTAACTGCGCTTTATATTACTACAATTACTGGAAAAACAACACCAATCCGCTCCATTCATTCAATTATGCAACCGTACATTACCGCCCCGAAATAATTCGTACTGGCTTTTCAAACAGAATAACAGGTGAGCTTATTAAGGATTACTCACGCTCATATGCGAGATAACACCATCTGCTGTGAACGGAACGCCGATTACGATCTATCATTCAATCGTTCGGTCTATATGAATCATTGGAGCGAATGCGCTTGCGTACTGAATTATCGTGTTTAATGGTACATTTCATTTTGTGCGTAAGGTTATCATAAGATAATATATAGTTGTAAATTGGAAGGATTATGGTTAGACATATTTTCATAATCTTATGTACATACCTATACTTGTACTTTATAAAAAGTGTTATTTATTTACGAGTATCTATCTCTTTTATTTCCTCTATTTATACTGAATTTGAATTTACGGTTTAAAACAAATAGACCCATATAGTAATTATCTTGGACTATTTATTATTAGTATCGTAGCTATATACATATATAAAAATGCCATAATTTTTTATTCAATAGCCAATATACATATTTCATTCATTAATTTTTCTCCATATCATTCCAACCAATTTCTTATATCATTCCACTTATAAATTAAGATAGGGATTTACCGCCTTAATTTTCCTATTCGATTAGGGCATTAAAGCATTAAATATATCGCTGCGTCAGCACAATGTTCATTTTTCTTCCGTCTCTCCAAAAGCCCGAAGAATTTCACTTTCGCAAAATTAGTATCAATAATCCCGTAACTAATTTATCATAGTTATGAAGAGAAGTTGAGGAGTGCATTTGCGAGTATATATAAGATTTGGTCTTGAAAATTGTGTAGTCACGGTATCAAGTACCTTTATAAAGAACCTTTATTTTCAATAGCGATATGTTTTTATTAGTAGAATAATTATGATGTACTCGTAATTGTTTTAGCCGTATTTTTACAGGAAGGTCATTAAGTTTGTTTTTTGCTATTAAGCATTATTGATCTACACGTAAATACATTAGGTATTACTTAAAAATACAACAATCTCACAAATTGGTCGGTTACCAAACGCAGTTACTTTAATGTAATCCATCACCGGACAGATAGGCGTTAAATGCCGCCCTTAGTTACACACTTCCGTGAAAATCACATAAAGTACATAAAAAAATAGACAGCAAATTACAAACCATTTGACATCTGACACCGCGAATATTCAAATTAATGCATTATCGATACGAATGTGGTGCACTTGTGTGGAACAAGGGTGATTTTATGACACCTACGCCTCGTACACATTTAACGCGCACCTCCCTTCAACAGGCCATAGTCGAAAAAATGCAAATAACATTTGGCTAAAAAACTTAGTATGCTATATTACTTCAAGTATTTTTTTGTACTCTGGTTATAAAAAGAGGAGGTTGGGGTAGTATGTACGAGCAGGTTATGACACGTAATTTGCGCGTAAATCAAATTTGACCGGTGGGTGTGTTCGGTTGTCTGGCACATATGGCGATGTTTCTATATAGAATGCGACGATTGTTACGTTTCTGAGTGCTTTCGTGTGTACCGTGACGCGGCCGTGTTCGTGATGAATAGGAATAAAGCTTGTGTTCTCGAGCGTTTACAGGCACGCAGATATCTATTGTCTTGTGATTTTATTTTTGTTATTGTTATTTAGTGAAGGGTTTTTTGGATAATAATCCATTTGTTAATAATCGGTTTATTGTCTTCTTTGTTATACAGTATATATATATTAGATTTTTATATGATATCAATTTGCTATATAGATAGTGCTTGGGTGTAGAATCCATATATATATATATATATATATATGTATAAATTTTCAGGCGGCGTAGTCAGTGCTCTAGCACTGTAGTAAGCAAGAATGCGCTAGGCAGACATTCCAATGTTTGCCTTCCTTCCACAGGAAACAATAAAAAAAAAAAACATTTCATTTAAAATACAATTGAGTTAATTTTTTCACTTATATCCTTGAACAGAAATGTCTAACGAACAAAATGAGTTGATAAGCAGAGTACCTACTGGCTGCGTACTCATTTAAACATTAAATATGGATTTCAAAATTTTAATTGATTTTAATTAGGCGTAGGTCACAGTCAGTTTTGTCGGCTATCTAGTTAAAATCAAATAAGACCGCGAGATAGCAATCTGAGGGGGAGAAGACGACAATATGGTCTAATGTTCTGATTTGCATGATTATCATTGATAGATTGTTTTGTTTGTAGCGACCTTATGGCGCAGCCTGACGTTATAAATTGATTTTAAAATAAGTCAAAGTAATTTGGATTTAGATGATAACACTTAAGTGTGAATGATCGGTGTATAGAAAATTAGCATAGAATAAAAAGTAAGTAATATAAAAAGTAAAAAAATACCCCTGTTGTTTATTAAAAAATACATATATCATATCTCTAAAAAGTATGAAGTCGGAAATTTTATATCGGATAAAAAAAAAAAAAATTATAATTTATTTTGTAAAATTATGTAGAGGTCTATGTCCAGCAGTGGACGCGAGTAGGCTGATGATGACGATGAAAACTGTAACTAAGGACTTGTTTTTTATAGGCTTGTTTTTCAGAAGTGTTAATGTTCGATTTGATCAAAAACGAACATAGTTAAAAATTACATTTTTATAATACATACACCGTAGCCTTAATAAACAAATCCATTAACAAAAAAAACAATTAGATCAACAACCTAAATAATATTATTAACTGCGTAACAAAAACTTAAACACCGTAGCGTTACTGGCAAAATTAAAGCGAGCAATGCTATTTTAGCCACAATAATCCCTACTCGTGCACGTTATCCCGCTAAATAGTCACTTACTGAGGTCCGTTCGTATTTTACGCCACGAAAAAACTTTAAGCCACCCCACAATTTAACTGAACTGCTCTGGAGTGAACACCTGCGCGGTTCGCATCGAATTCAGGCAATATGATGTTTGCCACTTGTTATAATGTCTATAAGCTGAACGAACGTGCAACATTTTTTTTAAAACGTCATTTAAGCAGTTCTCTTCTAAGCTTTGATTATGTTACGCATTTCGTTAGTTTGGTTATGGAAATTGTATTTTTATGTAAGCTTTGTTTCCGAATATAAAACGGGTCATATAAATTTTTGAAGAGACGGGAGAAGATATTGTAGAGAGATGTTATAAATTTTATAATTGATTATTCCATTAAGTAAATTTTTGGCTTGATTTGTTTTAAGATGTCATGATAATATATATAAATGTCAAAAGTGCGTGAATACGTGGAGTTTCTATACTGTAATATAAAAATATTGCCCAAAATTGATATGGGGAGTATAAGAATGAATCAGTATGTTTATTGATTTTACTATTGGCTGTGTGTAGATATTTAAAATTATGGCTCGCACTTAAATCAGTCGCACCTCCTTTTTGCACCCCCGACGAGTTGTAATGAAGAATTATTGTTTTTAACGTCACACTCTACTGTTTTGTATGAGGATTTCCTTTCTATAAGTCTCTTCAATACCCGAACAAACACGTTTGCACTTGTGCATGTAGGTGTGTTTACTTATTGTTTTACGTTAATTCAACGAGCCATAATGGGCTTTATATTTAAAGAAACAAAGCGCACATTTGTGTAGGAGTTCCACAAAGCTTTTTGATGTTTTTATGTCCACCGACCCGTTGGTGCAAGATTTTGCTTGACGCTTGACACTTAGTAGATCGTGTCTTAAAGTTTGTTTGTCAAATAATCATTCTTTTGAGCCCTTACCTTTAATATCAAATTATGTTAGTATTATCATAGACGTTTCTTAATTAGTTTTAATATCGGTTTATGATTTTCCCGAATTACTCTTATTACAAGGGTGTCAGAAGTATCCGAAACCGCAAACGCATAAAGAGTGATACATATAGTAGAAGCACATAAGGTCTGTAAGGATAGAAACATTTGGCACTCGGTGCCCTCTGCCTGCCGTCAGAGAACTGGCGTGATTATATAGTTTTTTTTCTACTTCTCCTTTACGGAAAAATCACTTAGCCATATTCATTTAAGACAGTGTCCAAACATTATCTACAATGACTAGTGAATACATCCCCTCGATGTGGCCTGACAAATAAATCATTGCTAATACGATTTTGCTTCAACATATTTGTGCCCCAACCTCCCCTAAAGATGACTTTAGTGTATACTATATTTCTATATTTACCTATTGTGCATGAGGTAGGACGGCACATCGATAGAGCTCAATGAAAGGTTTATAGATCGGAAGTGGCCTGTACAATTTTGCAACTTCATATGCAGTCAAGTATATAATGGGCGACTATTACTGGATAAGTTTTGCAAGGGTCTAGAGCAGTTTTTGGATGTTTTAAAAAAATTTCCACAGGTAGATTCTCTACCGTTAGCTCTACTAAATTGCATTGTAGCATTTTGAGTAAGCACTATAGTTCTATCAGGTAAATACCATATTTGTGATTTGGTAACTATAACGGGTACATTATCACTACTTTGTGAGTGTTAGGTTCACAACGCAGGGATGGCCCAGTCGTTTAAAACGTAGCCTCTCACTCAGCGGATTCTAGGTTGAAATACTTGCGCGCACCGCTTTTTAAAAATGTGCGTTTTAAGTTTAAATATTACTTGCTATAACGGAGAAAAAACATTGTGTGAAAACCTGGAAGCCTTACGGTTCTAAAAAAAAGTTCTTTAAGGCGTCTGACGTCTGCCAACCCGCGTTAGCCAGCGTGGAAGACTCTGGCCTTTAGTATTTATAGTGGAGATCCGTCTCTAGCAAGGGAGTAACAAAAGGGTAGAAAAACAATACCCACTCTACCCGGGTTCTGAGTAAGCATATTTCACTAGCATAAGGTTCAAGTTAAATATAACTAACATAACATCACGCCTACAAACCGCGGAGAGGTATCCAGAGGAGTGTAGTACCACCCTGTTTCAACAAACTATGCATTAATGTTATATAATTTAAAGATTATACATTAAATACAAATATAATTATAACAAGTCACATTATTCTATAGCCTAATACAGTGGCTTATTTAAGGGCTTATTTAATATTTATTAATATCGAGATGATACGCTACTACATGAAATTTAAAACACAAAAGCTAAAGCGAAAGTTGTGAAACAAACTACTGGGAACAAAGAACGGAGGAAGTTGTTCTCAAACGTAACAAGTGCACACACGCGCAGTTAATCTGCTGATGATAAATGACGGTCCGCGCTCTTGATTCGACTGGTATGTACAGGGTGATGTTAGTGCTGTCATATATATACAACACATAATTATTGTTGTCAATTACAAAGTATTTAGTTAGTTATTCTATAGTTTATGTGTAAATTATGTTATTTTCTAATTCGTTTTTGGATAACTGTTTTATACAGTTACTATTGTATTTAGGTTGGTCAGCGTTTGTATATTGAATAGTTTGTTATCACAATAAGTTTGGTAAGCAATTGTCTTGGGTGGTCTAAAAATTCTAGTATTATTATTTCTTAATGATGTAGTTGACGTACAGCTAATCTATTTCATTCAAAATACTTTAAAGCACTCAAGGAATATTCATCCAGTTGTATGGTTTCCAGTGGCAACTAACTGCTTTACTAAAAATTTAACTGACATTAACTGACATTACACGACTGGCCTGCTAGTGCAATGATTAGTGAACCTGACTATTGCGCTGGGGTCCGTGGGTTTTATTGCCACGCAGAATAAATATTTGTGTGATAAGTACATATATCTGTTCTGTGACTGGATGTAAAAATATATATATACGAGTAAGTATATATTTATCAGCATGTATGTAGTATATTAGCCGTCTGTTACCATAACAGAAGCACTTTGATGCTTTCTTTGGGATTAGAAGGCCGTATGTCGAGATATATACGTGTATAGATTTTTTATAGCCAGGAACATAACAAATACTTGTGCTCACCATACAAATATTTACTTTGGTTGGGAATCCCAAAAATGAACTCCGGCGCAACAGTCGGATTCACTAACCATTGCACCAACGGGCCCTAAACGAACACCCTGTATAACAAATAGGCGTGACTTCGCGACCGGTCCACAGATTACACTGCATAATAGCACTGCATCGATTATGTTACGTATTAACTGAAACAATTACCTATGGCGGGGTCGTCGGCCGCGCCGCATGGGATTGGACATGATGGTCTTTTGACGAGCCTTGCGTTTTTTTTCTACGGTCGGTACTAAGAAAACTGGCAGAAATAACAAATTAAAGGAGCATACATTAATCATATGTTTATTGTGAATGCTTCACGATACAAGTTGTTAAAGATTTAGTTTGATATTATATATAAAAAGGTGTGGTGAATGAAGGCATTTCATACCTCAATTGAGTAAACGAAAATTACAGCACAAGTGCTAAGTATATAGACGGTAATTAAAAAATTCTCAAAACTATATAGGTAATGGTGCACTTGAATAATTAGAAAGGAAGAAAATATATCACATGGCTTAAGCACCCTAGGGCCATAGTTAAAGTTTATGAAGACGTATTAGATGAGAAAAACGAACAGTACTTCGAACAGAACGATAATTACCAGGTCTAAGGTCTAGGTAACTAGTACTAAGATTAGAAAATAACAATTAATAAACGGAACTGACCTTAACGCACCCTCCGAAGCACGAAAAATGTCATAGAATTTGACAAATAGAACATCGTCGACTCTCAAGTACATATTTTGTTTCCTTAAACAGAATTACTGCTAGCAAAATTGTAAGTTAGGCAGTCAGTTGCAAATGACAAGTTAAAATAACAGTCGTCATAACTTGTCAAACGAATTCAAGGTGGTAAATGATATACTGAGAAACGCTTTGGCATCAACTTGTACGTATGCTTATTAGCTTTGGAACATTATGGTGGCTCAACCCCGGAGGCTAATTATCTTGTGAAGGAATTGTATGTGAATTTCAGCGAAATTTGTATCTAGCAATTGAAGTTTCAAGCGTGCTTTGTGTGTATAGCGATTAGTCCCCCAATTAAGGGGTTTATTGTACATTTGGTTGCACGCTTGTTACTGGGGATGAATTGAGGCATTGTTTCGATATTTGGCATTGGCCGTCTGATTGCAGGTTTAGTGTCTGTGATTGTAGTGCGGTGTACCATTTCCGGGGCTAATTGGGCCTATTTCGGTGCTAATCTCGGACGGACTTCACCTTTGGTGCATACAACTTGTGTATTATGAAACGGATTATACTGGTCATATTTAATGGAGTCATAATTAATAGAAAAGTAACAAGAGTGAAGTTTGTAGGTAAAGTGTTCTGTTAAAAAATATATATATGCCATGTTCATAAATAAAAACCGCATTATAATGAAATTTGCGTGTTGATAATCATTTTTCGTAGCTAGTATATTATAGTATACTTTTGTTCAATAAATGTTAATTTTAGGATTTTCGACTTGGTTGTGTTTAATTACTCGGTTGTATGTATAAATATATATATGGATGAATATTTTTTTTTACCGTGCGTGTTTGCATACACCACCACTAAACCTATTTCTCCAACTGAGGCATTGCTTCTATGTACCTATCTATGTATGTAATGCGGCTAACAGATCATAATCAAAGTAAGTCCTTCAATGTTAGTTCATTCAGCAACACATCTGTCATCACTTAGACTCTTATTGACTCTTGTTCTTTATTCTTCTTAGTTTCAAATGTATAATGATTTTAATCTAAGTATCTACTGAAATCTGGTGGCTTGTAACTCTAGGTCCCTCCCATAAACGGTAGACTTGAAAAGCATGTCTGATTTATAAAGTTACAAAAACAATTAGAACTTGATGCTGTTTCCCTACTCCGTAAACTTTAAATGATTTATTAGATATACAGCAAGCTGGTCAGTTATTTATCTGTAAGTTTCAGTTCTGGTCTTGTAGAACAGTGTTGTTATTTCAATAACGGTATGTAGCTGTAGTCTTAATGTAAGTACGTTTGAGGTAAGATACAAATATATACAAGAAGGACGACGAAAGTCGTTTCATGTCCACTTGTATCGCATCACAGGATGTACAACATCTCCTTAATCAAGTGACTAATCAGTACAGCCTCAACAGCTTTATGCGCAGCGTCAGTGACTCCAGGCAAACAGTGAAAACCGCAGAGACCATTGGCATTAAGCGGGTTTAAGGTACCGCTAGAAAAAAACGAACAATTCTGAAAAATTATACTTTCAAAATTGTTTAAATTTTTTTTTTTGATAGTTGTATATTAGATAGCTTACAACTTAGAAATGTAACTTAGAGCTAATATCCATATAAAACTGAGGATTTAAAAAAGTTGAATATATTATATGGTAAATAATAATTATATTAAAGGAAAAAGTTTATCATTTTGATTATACAAGTTCGTCATTTTCTTGGTCTTATGGAGTAATTATTTCATGAAAGACTATGCTTTGTTGCGTTCTGTAAAACAGTGTAAAACATGAATTATATTTTCTTTGATTCTTGCCTTTGTATGAAATCCTCATTTATTTTAAGCATCAGCTAAAACTGATTTGTCAAAATATTGTTTAAATTATTAAATAAATTTTTTTTCATTTTTTTTGTCAACCATAGCTACTCACTAGCACTTATCAGCACACAGTACGGTCGATTGAAGCCCACTCCATCCATATGTTTGCCTCCCGGTTTACAAACTACGTATGTTCGTGCTCCAGTATTTGTGGATTTGGAGGTATTGGAACTGTGTCTGTGGAATCAGCTTTCGGAAACGTCCAATATTTGTCTGTTGACTATGAGGATTCATCTCTTCAAGATGCATACGATATGCCTATTATTTACAATATGGGAATTCGGTGACCATGCACATCATCATGCACTTTTCATATTTGTGATAAGGGATTATAAAATATTTATCCATTTTCCAGAAAAGTATTTTACTTTTAGAAAGGATAAGTAAATACTTCACCAGAAAATTCAAATAAAGATAAGTCCTCCAAATTCAACTATCCTGAAAAGTAAATGGATTCTGGTTACGTATTCATTTCATCTTCATTGACTAACAACGAGTGCTGCCCAAAATTTGTCTATAACAAATAAATGTGGGTTAAACTTGACCTTTCTTAATATTTTGTTTTTACGGACTTTTTAATTTATTTGTATTAATTTCACTCGACTATTACGACTTATACTTATCGTGGTGTGCACCTTACAACCCTGCACGGATTTCTTCACAACCTGCAGCGTTTTATGGATACTTTTAAACCACTTTTAAAACCTCCGATGAGACTGTACGATTGTTACCTTACGATAACAACCAGGACAGACCTCCACATTGCTTAAATTTACAAATCACTTGCAGTCAGTCTTTAACGCTTCGAGATTGCGAACCCTTAACAGTTATACATACATACCATCGACAATAACAAATTCAATACTTCGACTCAATAATCGACTAATGTATCATTTTTACGTTTTAACATCTGTAGTTAAAACAAAATATCTTAAAAAATTAGAAAAGTAAGCGATGACTAAGATGAAAACTAATTGGAAACTCTCATAATCGCAGACAAAACAATAGATCGTCTGTTTACCCCGCCCACGGCTAGATGGCGTGCATTAGCTAAGTCAACAAGGCCCATCTGTAATCCGCTCACTGCATACCCCGTGGCTGAGCAAACAACACGGTATGCTTAATGGACATGGAATTATTGGTGCAACTATGAGGGCATATTGCAAAATATTTATCTATGGACATCATTTGGGACCAGTTACATAGCTCAAAACTATGCTAGATGCTTAGGTAGGGCGTTTAGATGAGGAGGTCTAACACTGCGGAATATCTAGTTACTTATTTGAATCTAGAATAAGCATTCACTTAAGATGGACTCCTGAGAGCTATTTTAATAGTTATTAGACATGAAAGGCAGCATTGACCAAATTATCTCAGACTATATGAACAAAACCTTTCTTTTGCTGTCTTTTGAAATCTAAAAAAAATTGATAAGACCTAAATATCTTCATCCCATTTAACTATCATACAGATGATTTAAAAACAATCAATATATTATATTATGAAATTTCCACCATATAAATTCTGTACGAGTGAAACTATCCCCAATACTTATCAATACAACAGTCGCAATCTGTTTATACCTAAACCATTGATGTTTTTTGCAATGGGTTGAGAGTCGTAAATGACTAACAGTTCTTTATTCCCTTTCTACTTTAGGGCAAGTTTGTCAGCTCATGTCAAACTATTTTATACTTTTATTGATTGACTGTCACTTCGTGGGAATTGTCTTTTTTATTTTTTTCTCTTCTTTAGTAACGATGACATTTGGTTCTTTATTGGGTCAAAATGTTATTGCGCAATTTCACAGTGCAGGGGAAAGACTTTGTAACATTAATCTTATATTGGAACTCAATCCTTTCCTCTTGGGAATTTTTGTCACATGAGAAATTTCCGTTGATTTTGTCTTATTTTTTACTTTCATTTTATTTATTTGATTTTATTAATCCTAGTGGTCCGTACAATAGGAATACAGTAGAGGAGTACTCTCATGTTTAAACAGTTACTAGCAAGCTCGTGACAATCATTATATTGATGTATATTTCCAGAACGCGCTACATCAACAAAACTTTGAATAATACAAGTGGACAAATAATAAAAGAGAGCTATAATTGCATAGTTTTGCGTTAAAACGCCCATTAAAAGGTTACTGATTAAAATTAACTATACATATACGAACAACAGGAACATACTGCATATATAATTTCTATTGAACATAGACTCCTGCAAGGGGCACAATGTACGCAATGGTAACCAACTAGACGCAAGCCGTTCAGAACAATTACCGACTTAATAGAATAAATGGAGTAATCAGGCCACTTCAGTACAGAGCCGGGCGGGTTGGTACGGTTTGTGCAGGGATTTAGAGTGCGTGGGCAGGCATACATTTGTCAGCGAATAAATAATCAACATATTAATTTTTGTTCATTTCTATCTGATTTCTGGTTATCGAGAGATCCATTTATCATTCCTATCATATTTATAATAGTAGTGTATTTGAGTATGTTTGATATAGGTATATGTATCACGTAAATTTAAGTAATTGTGATATTAAATGAATAAATATATTACGATTATATTTACAATTAGGGATATAAATATGATAAATATTTTTCATTTTTCATTTGTAGGATATTTTATACCTGCCAAGTGAAGTCACATCTGTATATGTGCGCTGTAAGAACAATTCTTGCAACTCTACTAACGAATATCCTACGAGTAAGTAAGTCACCGGAGTTGAATCTTTTTTTAAAGAAGTTATTTGTACCACAAACATATTTAATAAAGCTTGCATGTACTTGTACATTAAAACTCACATGATAAAAAAGCCTTATTTTTTTTAAATATTCCTGAGTAAAATCAAATAAAATATCAAAAGTGCACACTGTACAGCTGTAGAGTTCGCTTCGAAACAACTTGAAAACACACGTAAACCGAATCCCGCCACCCCCTAACACACCTTTTGTCGCTGTTATTTGGATGCTAATGTGTTAATTATCTGTTTTGCATCGTAATTAGCAACGGGTACAAGTGCTACGAATATTGGGTTTGAGTGACTATTCGGTTTCAGGATAAATGGGAACTGATTAAGCATTGTTTCGTTAGCGAATTAGGGCTATGCATTGCGTTTGTTTGGTTTATAATTTATGATTAATTTTCGCGCGTTTGTCACTAATTAATAAGGAAATGTTGGGCATTAATCATTTTGGATTCTATCAGGCGTCTTTACATTATTACGAGTCTTGTTAGCGTATCATTTTCATATTTTGGAATGCGAATTATTTTTAAAGTCATACAGTAAGAAGTTAACGTAACTTCCGAATGAAATTTATCATTTTTATTCATAACTAGGTATGTAATGTATATTAGAATATCGTTTTTCAATACTCTACAAATGATAATATTCTTTTATTCTTTTTTAAAAGGCAGATAAAAAAGTAAAAAATATACCGACAGATATTTCAGTTCTATCTACTCGTAATATAACCTTCCTGGCTCTTATATAAATAATATTTTGATACGGTAACAATTTCAACAAATTAGTAACACTATTATTGCGGCCTCAAAATAATTTTCTTCGCACAAACAATTATTAGGACTTTGTGTTTAACAATATCAAAATCAAAACGGGCTAGATAATGTAATAAAATAAGCGTGTTAAAAAAGATCGCCCTGGGGTCTCTACGACCAGTATTGAACTGTCACGGGTTAAAAGGCGAAAAGGGGGCAAGTTCAAATATAGAATGACAAAGTTTTATTTAACACTCTATTCATCAACCATAGATAATGGAAGAAAGAAAAAATAACGAATACTTTGTAACTGGCAGTCATACAGGTTTTGCATTGCGGGTTCTTTACACTAATACATATAATGACAATTTTTGTTCAAAAACTGTGCATAAGGGTTATACTTTTAATATCTACTCGGGTCTTAAATGGAATTGAGCTATATAGAATTTCATTACTGCTGCCGTTGTGGACATGGGCTGATCGTTGGTTGTGAGTGACCCTGGCTGCTGACTTGTAGTTGTGGGTTTGATTACGTAGCGTTGCAATTAGTTTTTTATGGAAACAACTCAGGCATTAATCAGAATTTTTAAAAGTAGCTATAATTCATTACAATTGGCAACACATCCGTAACAGCTGAGAGGTATTAGAGTGCAATATATGTATGTTTCTATATAAATGAAACACGCAATATATTTATTAATACTTTTGAGGCGCGTTGTTGATGTTACTGTTATATATAAAAACCTTACTCGAGTAAATTTACTCAACCAGGACGGCAACCCCTAAAACGGAATGGAGTGTACAAATTTTTATGTAGTGCATTTAAGCTGTATTTTTAACGCAGCTAGTGCATTCTTCTCTGCACGGGCATTTATTCATTAGGGGTAATAAAAAATAAGTAATGCCCCATTGAAATCGATTGATGAATTTTAAAGATGATAATGCAACTTTACGAGCGATTCTTAAACGTTTTACGATATTTTTGACGGTGCCTGTTTTTTCGCGACTGTCGCGTGAGAAATGTAATGTTTGGCACCCAGGTGTTTATGTCTGTAAAAAGTGACTATATAAGTATATAGGAATAATATACATCGACCATTGACTTAATTTGGAATGTACCGTGTGAGAACTTGACATGACCCAAGATATTTGTTTAAAAATATGTCTATTTATTTTTAAATTATTTATATATTTTTTTTTATTTACCTCAGTAAATACAAATAAAAATACTGATAGGTTAATATATTCTAGATATAGAATATTCAAGTCAGTCTACGTTTCCGTTCGACAATCTAACTCCGCAATTGTTGGTTTCCTTCAAAACCGGGTACTTAGAGTATGTATATTTACATATCGCCTGTTTAATGTTCTATTCCGTCGGATAATAAAAATTAAAATTATACAGTTAAATAAATAGACAATCCTAAATATTATATTAAATATCATATCGCTATATGTCAAATGCTAACAAACAAACGGACATGCCTATTCCCTTATATTAAAAGTTATAAGCCAACATTTTCTACTTATTGTTGGTAGTGAGCTTACTGATTAAAGAGATACATTACAATAATTCAATGTTCCATAACCCAGTCACTAATAATACACCGCACCGGGAAAGATGAGCAGTTATTAATTAATTTACATGTAAATACCCATAGTTAAAATCTCATTTCTACCGCCCGGTTGTAACTGACCCTTATGTTTTGGTACATGTTAGTAGAACTAGATGAGACTCCGTGGTTTAAAAAAACCGGGACGATATGACTTTAACATTACTTGTTATTCCACAGGAATAAGGCATACATGAATAATTGATGATGGCCTGAAAGTGTAAGAGGTTAGGAAACTGTTTTAAAAAAATATTATAATAAATTAAATACCATACTGCTTTCAATACATTCACATTTACAAATCGCGACGACCCTACATATGACTTTATATTAACAGGAAAAGGGAGAATGTAAAACATGGTGACAAAATTTCAATCAAACATCCTTCAGATTAAACAGAAATTCTTCCAGTCAAATCTACATCTTGGCAGCTAAGTCCATGGGCGTTTTGTTCCGTGTGTAAACGCCATAAATTAGTTAAAAACAAATCGGTATATTGAATAGATAAAGTTAATGCTTTTATGCGTTGTTACGACCGCTTTCGTACCAAGATGCTTATTATACTGTTTACTTGATGGCCCTAAATTGTTTATTACGGACTGCGGGTGTGATTGTTGTGAGGGCGTCAAATGGGTATAATGGCGCGAAGTGGTGAGAGCAGCGGTTTTAGAATATTCTAGTAGCGTTCTATTGTAGATTTGAGATTTGTTGATTAGAGCTTTTGACACGATATTTTAAAATAATTTGTATTATTATTATTATTATATTTACAGGCCGGAACAGGGATAGACATACTCGGATATACAAACAGATGTTGTATTTATAGTCACTGGATATCAGAAAGAGAAGTTGGTATTCGGTATTACCTGCCTAACCCGTAAAGGATGTTAAAGTAATAATACCTTTAATAACATTTCTCACAACCGACCCACACCTAAATGGTTTCCGCACTAAAAAAAACCGAAAATTCATTCATAAAGAGTGTTTTTCCGCTAATAAGATTAGAATATCTCTCCATAATTAAAGACAAAAGCTAACAATTGAAGTTATTAAAACAGGTTATTTAGACAGCGGTTCTCAAACATCCAGCACAAACAAACGGACGCGCAAACATATCTTATTCGCAGCATTCGACAAAATAGCATAAAATTAAATAGAACGATGTAATTGCGGTAGTTAGTTCCAAGGTAATTGTTGCTGTTAAGAGACGGTTTTAACTTTTAACTTTCGAACTAATAAGGTCAATAGTTCATGTAAAATCTAGGAAGCAGTTCTAGATCTGTGTTGCTGTTATACTTAGTTTTGCCTTAAAATGATAGCGCTTTATTTCTTTTTAT
>DWMG01001004.1:0-16593 GCA_018244855.1 Elbella merops
GGTTGGCTTGGACTCCTGAGATGGTGGTTGGAACCCCTTACACCCCTTTCCACCCACTCAACTCCACATGCCTGCCATGAAATGATTTCCTTTCTCACTAATTGTTAGGGAGGAATTAAATTGTTAGGGACTCCTCCCCTTGAAAGGGAAGTTAAACAAGAATTTGCAGTAATATTAATTATGTTTTACAGGGCTGGTTCTCGACTACAGAAGTACATGAACAAATGCTGTGCTGAACTAGAACTTCCACAAGTGCCAGAAGTCGAGTCGGAAGCTGACTCTGAAGAGGCCACCAAAAGAAGTCAAGACGAGCACGAGGATGCGCCAAAACCTAAGAGGCACAAGCTAAAATGATCCATACTGACCCCACCACACTTACATGATTATGTGTGTTATTAAATAGGTGAAGTGAACTAGTAATACATTCTCCATGGTGATGACCGATTATGGTCAGTGAAACAAAGTGACTTATAAGTGTTCCAAAACTACCCACGATAGGGGTTATTGTGTACAGAGAACCAATTATGCTTGTAATCTATGCCTCAGTATAATTGATAAAGGAGAGGTGAAGCTTTGTTAAGATTACCATTACATCTGTACTGCATTTTTGTTCTTATATTTTTAATTAACCATTTTGGGCATATTGTCCATGATTTTCCAGAAAAAAGGTCTTGCATATGACAGGAAGCTCTAATTCATAACATTTACTCTATACTGCTACTCAAAATCAAAACAATAGTCAAATATGTTCAGTGTGATTTAATAGCAGACGTATTGCTTCATGTAAGTTATGCATGCAAATATATTCACGTTCTTTTATTATCAGGTCGAAAGTTAAAGGTTACATACACATACATTCATGTGTGTGATCATAGTGAATGTGATATCTACGGTATTGAGACTAATAACAGATTTAATGCTGTACTTGTGAAGTAACAGAATATAACTTTATAGTTGTCATATACTTGAAATATTAAAAAAACTTTTGCACCCAATTACGATAGTTTTTCCCCATTTTTTCTATCTTCTGCTGCTCTCCCATGCACAGTTGTGATACTAATGTACTCAAATTTGTAAGAACTTTGTGTATAAATATTGTAAGGGCTCTTTCAGACCGGCACATTTTCTGCGCGCTTTACACTCGTTTTGTATTACGCGTAGTGCGTTGTATTTCGGGCTTCAATGAAACAAATTACTGCGTAACGCGCCTACTTTTGTAAGATCTACTTTTGTGTCTGCCTAAATGGCGTATGAAAGGCATGTTCGTAGCGGCTCGCGCGTATACGAACGTAGCAAATACGTCAACGCTTGTACGACGAGACACAAAGTGCGCGCATACTCGCTTCTACGTGAGTTAAATAATGAGCTTATACACGCCAAAAATACGCTGGTCTTAAATCGTCCTAAGAAGTGCATTATAATATTTAATAATGTTATGGTAAATTTTATTACCAAGAGGTTTCGACCGATATTTTGATAAATTGCTAATCTAAGTATAATTGGATATGAGCAAATTGTATTTGATTTTGAATTGAGCTGATTTCGTTTAAATCAAATTAAGACTTGTCTTCACTTGATACTATACATGGCACTGAAAGTTTGTGCTCTCAATTATCTTTATATTATATATGATTTGTTTTAACTCCCTATTAAAAAGGTGTGAGGGTGTTGTTAAATTGAGCCATTACTATCTTAGTGATTTTTTACATTTCTTAGCCCACTATACATAGATAGCATTGCATTGAATACAAGACACTAAGTTACAAGACCATAATCACATGCTTCTGATGCATTTAATTTGTACTGTTCAACATAAGTAAAGAATTATTACAAGTCTGGCAGTTTTTCTAGTGTTGCTACTTCATGGGCAACAACAGTGACATACACCCAAATAGCCCATTCCTCTATTAGTTTGTGTAATACAAATGTCTGATAAACACTGAGAATGATCCTGATGCTCTAATCTCATACTCACTAAAGTTTTCTCCATCAACAAATAAGGAAAATGCAAGTAATAATTCACTTATTTTTATCTGATATCTATTGTTACAGCAACAATCTAGTTACTCCAACTTCTTACTATTGCTAAACAACTATTTAAGTACATCTCTTACCCATCTTGAAAGGGAAAGAAATTGTTATATTATATTGTAATAATTAAAGCATGACCAAAACTCAGTTTTCAGCTAAAACCGTAACCGAATTTTATCCTCTTTGTTATTTTTACTTTAAACCAAAGTTAGAAAATCCAGTGAAACACTGGTAGTAACTGACAACATTAGATCATTAAATACTCCAATACACATTTCAGATCATATTTTCCTTCTCTTCCATATTTCACTTCACTGTTACTTAAACACGCGTTTTGATTGATTGACCAGGAATACCCATGTGAACTATGACATCATTGATTTTCCCTAATGTCTTGTAGAAACAATTATCAATATAATCAAGATGAGGAAACATCTACTTTTATTTCTTTGTGAGCTTCCATTTGTGACAATATTTTTTCGTTTTCTGTATTAATATTTTGTTTTATGAATCCAATACCCTTTTTTGTATATGGTTGATTTATAACATTAACAAAAAAAAATTAACTATACAATATTCAAAACTGACCATTGAAACCAAATATAAACAATATGAAACTGTGATTGATTTCAACCAAATACTTGCTACATATTGGCCACATGTGTCTTACATTAAGAATGTAAAAAATACATGTAATTGCTAGCTGGGCTATGCCAAGTCTCAAATAGATTTCAATAGATTAAAATTTGCATGTAGTCCTCTTCGTTAATTTCTAAATTGTATCATTGTATTGTTCTACAAGGCTTGACATGAATATGAATAAAAATATTTTGGGTAAACCTGTGTTTATGAAGATTGTCATTGAAACTTAAGGTACAAAATAATATCTTAATGTTTGTAAATTTATATAATCTGACCCTATTTATGTATGATGCATAATTCGCTGTTAGTTTTATGTAGATCTTACTATATATTAGTTTTTAGATTGTCTTCAGTAATCCCTCTTTCTTTCAACAAAATTTTCATTTTGAATTATTTCTCAAAATATGTTTTGTTTATTAAATTTTATACACTTTTTTGTTTATATTTTGTTCTGCAATTTTGTGTTTAATTAATAAGTATTGTCAGGATGCGCGAGGGCAAAGCCGATTGAGATTTAATTTTAAATGCATATGACAATACAGTTAAAATTATTTGTGCATTGATTTAGAATTTCCTGCTAATACTACGTCTGAAGATTTAAGCTGCGATCAAAGTGCATTCCTATAGGAACTTAGTTAACGTTTTATTTAATGATGTGATTTCAGTGCATTGTTTGTTTCAAGTAATAATCATTTTTTTCCGCGATTATTTATTGACGTAATTTATAAGTTTTATAATAATTTATATTGTAGTAAATAAAGCATTAAAAAGCTGATATGGAGTGTACATTATTGTCTTTAATGCTCTATCCTTATTATCTATACATATAAAACAACTGTACCTGATCACTGTCTAAAGATATATTTATTTAAATTATAATTAGAGATCTTTATTAACACAATTGAACTCAAAAAAATGATTTTTAGATTTTTTACTTATCTGTATTTATGCACACTAATGTTTAAATGGTTTAACTGATGTGGGTGCCATTAACACAGGTATATTATAAGCTTGAGTTAACATTTACTGTTTATTTTGTTTCAATCATTTCATGAAGAAAAAAGATATGTAATTCTAAGAATATTGTCAAACATTTAACTATATAAGGCTGTAGTCAGTGAATTTAGGGGAAATTTAAAGTTTATTTTAACCCAAACTTTCATCCATTTTGTTCCTGTTCATGTTGAGCTCACCTCAATATTGCCAAGCATATTAAATAGGGTGCAAGTTCAACTTCAGTGTGAGCCACAAACAAGCTCACTCACTTTATAGCCCAAAAACTGACATTTACAGATGAAGTGGCAGAGAACTTGTGTGTAATAAATACAAGTAGCTAAATTAGGTGTTTAAGAAGTTTACATCCAAGCCTTCATAATACAGTTATTCTATTCATAATAATCATGACCCTTATTAGCTTTTTTAAATTGTGTCTGTAAGACGTTAAGCACTGAATATAATTTGTGTAAAATTAATACACAGAAACAACATTATTTCATTAGAAATCTGGCTAATTTGTTCTATACATGAAGTGTGGAATTCAATAGGTTTTAATTGTCTTTCTATAGATGTGGGCTAAAGTTTACATCTAAATAATTGAAACAAAACATCATCTAGAACATGATTTATTCAAATATACTTTTGCTTACAACATAAATATTGTACCTTTAATATAACAGCAAGGTCTACTTTCCAGATATTAATGATGGTGCTCAGCCGCCTCCTTCCTCCTTATCTCTGCCCACTTACTGACATTCTCAGGAGAGTTTGCTGAAAAGAAAAAAAAATGTGATATATTGCATGGAAATTAATTGTTTCTTAAGTATACAGGAAATATGGCGCTCATTGGGGGATACCTATGTCCAGCAGTGGATTGAGATGATGATGATGCAGGAAAAATGTAATGTTATATCTCTGACAGGATATAAGAACTGTTGTATCTATTCCACTTGTAAAACTAATATACTACATAGACAGAGAATACAATAATTCGTGATTTTAGTGGATTCATAAAAATATACAACAAAAAATATCCATAGATCCATAATGGTATTACAGTATTACATGGAAAATAATGTAACTGCTGCAAAGTAAGAGAACTCTACTCCTTTGTTCCCCCTTGAAAAAATACAGATGTGATGTTATATAACATTTGTGTCATGAGCACATAATATATACATATGTTGTAAGATTTTAATTACACACTTATGTCAGATGAATAAACTTTTGTCAGAGCATACTGTAAGCCAAATAGAAACTTAGTAGAGGAACCTATTCCATTTATCTGTTAGAGCACAGTCAAAGGTGAAGAATATAATGTTAGTTCAAAAACATGCTTTTATGACTCATATTCAATACTAAGCCTTAGATTTAAGCTAATCAAAATCATCCCAGAAAGCACACCATCACCTTCTAGATTTCTTAATGTTTCGATAGATGTCCTGAATTAGCAACTATAGCTAAATAGTATGAGAATACTAAATATTACCCAGACCAATGACTGCATACTCACTAATTCTAAATGGAACATATATACAAAGAGACTATTAGCTCAACTTAAGCATGGGTTTACAATTGTGAGCATACTTTGTCATGTTCAATTCATTGTTTGTTAAATGTGTGATTTTTCATTGGCCATATGTTATCATTATAAAAAGTGTCTTCATGGAACAATTCCTAATTTTCCTTACTTAATTGCAAACTGTCAAATAAAGAAGATGCCCAAATTTAATCATGCTGTCTACATTTCTGTGTCTACCTCTACAATGCACAAAGTAAAACTAAAATCATGTTTCATAACTGGTTAACAAACAAGAAACAGAAATAGGCATCAACTGTAATAGCACAAATGGTCAAACAGTTGTAAACTATAGCAATTTGGAATCGGCTTTAACAACATTTTTATACTTATAAAAATAAATGTAACATCACACCTGTAATTCCTGATGGGGTAGGCAGAGGAGTGTCGTACACCCTCACATTTCACCAGTTACATTTAAGTTCCACAATAGAACAGGTGGTGAGCCTATTGCCATAGTATGAGTCACTACTAGAAATTCTAAATTAGAAAAATCCAATACTACCCGACCCGGGATTTGAACCCAAGACCTCCCGATCGGCAGCCACGCTTGCAACCACTCGACCAACGAGGCAGTTTTAATACTTATGTTAGCCATTATAAGACGATGCCAAAAACATATGATCCATAAGAAGTACATAATTATGAATATGATTTATCATCCTTGGAAATAAACAGTATTTTACAAATATCGCTTAACTAAATTTAGCATACTAAAAAATATAAGTACCCAATTTGTGGATTTTATAGAAGACGGGCAAAGACGCGGCAATGCCAAGCATCCAGTAGCGCCAGATCCACTGGTTCTGAATATAGAACTTTATGGGAAACTGCGCGATTTTCGCAGTTAACGTGTAGGGGAACTTCATGGGGCGACCTGGGGTGTCCGACATCCTGATTGATTTACTGCTGAAACCAGAAAACATGCACAAATCATTATTATGTAACAAAACTGTACAAATTTATGAAAAAAGCAAAAATCCATCCTGACAAATATCACTGAAAACAGAGTATTTTTTACGTTCAAACGCTCTTATATATTAGTTCATTAGATGTAAAATGGTAAGAAAAAGTAAAATAAAATTATTATAACCTTTTCTGATTGAAGCCCAAGTTACATCAATCAAATCAATGGCGTCTGAGTGTTGCCATGTCGGAGCACCTCGTGCAGTCGTGTATGACATTTTGAGTTGCTATTTATTTACGGTGTAGAAGTTTTGTTAAGCTTTTATTTTTAGTTTCATTATTACGGTTATTGGCAAATATTTATTACGAACACAGTATTAACTTAAAAGACTTATGTGACATCAATAAGTAGAGGTAGAAACTTTGAAATTGTATATTTCGCTCTAATTATAATTCCTCAGATAATTTGTTTTCAACATTAACATCATCATCCTACTCTCGTCAACTTCTGGACATAGGCGTCTACACTATGTTCGATCTTCTACACGCCACTGAGTTCGATCTTCAGCTCCTTGCATACAACCGCAATTAATGAATAGGAATTTTGAGCTATGACTATTATACAAAAGAGTAGCGGTAAAAATATCTCAAACGCTTAAAAATGAAATACCCCAATTACTAACTTTTAAACATAGTTAAGCCCTGTTTAGATTAACTGCGATTTAACTACTTAATGCCTATCATTTTAGTGACAACTAAATAATATTAGTATTTTATAATGTAATAATATTTTTGTACATGTAAAATTTATGTACATTGCAACTTCCCGCGCATTGTCATGAACGGGACGTTCGCTTGTCTATTCGAATGTCAGGCAAATAAGATGTCAATTCGCGTTGTGATGTCGGATTCACAATAAATGTAATTTTAAATAAATACAACGACGAGTGATAATATAATATGTGATAATGGCCTCGGTAAAAGTAGCTGTAAGGGTTCGCCCGTTCAATCAAAGGTAAGTTCTTGGTCAGTCATGAAAAACATGAATATTATTTAATATATAAAAATTAAATTGTAATAAAGGGCGATTGTAAAATTTCGTTTACGCCTATTATCCTTTCTACAAAAAATAGATTGTGACAGCTGTTGGGTAATTAGAGTAAATGTTCTTTGTTATGGTCATTATTGAGATTGTGGACGGCAATTCTAACAGGGGTTTTGAAAGTGCAAAAAGTCAATGATGTCATGATGTACGACAATAACTTTCACGGTTGGGCTGCATTTGGAGCGCGAACTGTACTTCGGAACATTTGGATGAAAGTTAACAAAAAAATGTTAAATTCTCTGACCTACATGATCATCTTTTATGATGATTGCTGAGCAGCTCGAGCAGCTAGACTGAATGTTTAGCTCATGTTGTTTACTAACACGCGCGGAATGAAAACAGGTTCTTGAGGATGACCATGTACAGTGTTCTCTCGAAACTCCTCACATAATAAACCTTATTGACATTTTTGCATTACTAACACTATTATTATGTCAAGAAATAAATGAAGAATAATTAAATTTTGACAGTCATGTTTAAAAGTAGTTTATTTTAAAATACTCTCAACTATACATTTCCTATGATTCATTTGTGTATAGTTTTGTGCCTTTTATTTTCATTATATACTAATAGTATTCTATGACTCATTATGTTTCCACTTTGTGTTCACCATGTTTTAACCAAATATCAAATGTTACTTTATTTCTTAATATATATTAACAATTATAATACTTTGAGACAATTTTACACATAAACATCTGATTAAAATTAATCTGAAAGCTATGAGTTGTTTTGATACTTAGTCTTGAAGCCTAGTTTTAATCCTTACTATCGTTACTAGAGCTTATAAATGGTATAGTATATTATGTACATATCTCATAATATTGTCCTTTATAGATGTTTTTATAATTACACATATAATAAATGCATGTGTACATTGCACCTGTAGTTTTCTTGTTTTGGATTCTAATGTCTAATGCAACCTAAAGTCAGTTGCCAGATTTCCCAATGACCAGGCTGGGTTTGACTGGACCAGAAATAATTTAATTTATGAATCGAAATTTAATACTGTTTTACAACAGCCAGACACTATGAGGATAGATGAAAATTATGTTAAAAAACAACTGATGAACATGAATAGAAAGGAAAATATGATTAACAATGCAAATTTGAAATAGATAGTCTAAAATGGTTGTAATGATAATTGAGCTTGAATAAAATACACAAAAATTGTTTTCAAAAGTTCCATATATAGTAGCTCCATATATAATAGCTCCATATATAATTAATGTTTATTTTAACACACATTTTTTTTTTGGCCACAGTTACTTTTAGTACATTTAAATGAAGTGGTTAGATTCACCTGTAGGATGCTGTTATCAGTTGTCTAGATAATTAAAAGAGGTTCACTCTATGTGTATCATGCAAAAACTACTAGCTATATTTTAATCAAATTTTTAGTTTTACTTCTTATGCACTTGATTGTTCAGTACTCGTCCTCAACACTAAAGTTTACCTGTATCAACATCATCATCAGCACTTGAAGTTGTTTTCAACAGTCCTTCGACACTACTGTGACCAATGATTAGTATTGTAATCATACTAACTCTAAGGTCATATAAAGGCTCATAGTCCAGATGTATTTGTGTCTTATGTATCAAGTATCAACCATTAAAAGTTAGTTTTCTTTTCAGAGAGAAGGATTTGAACGCCAAACTTATTGTTCAAATGGATGGCAAAAAGACAAGACTGCTGACTGTAAAAGTAAGTAATATTGTGATATTGTTTGTAGTTTATCTCTACAAAAGGCAGTCTTAACTGCTGGTCACATAGATACTACCAATAATTTTTGAACCATTTCCAAAAGTACATACATTTTGGATATATCACACTCACAGATTAAGGCTTTAACTGATAAAAAGGGTTGATAATAATGATCATGCATGATGATGATGAACATTGACATCACTGGTAATGACAATTTTATATACATATAATTTTTATCTAGTCTTCCAATATTTTTATATAAATCTTTTTATGATATTGTCCATCAGCTCCCTATCCTTACAGACTTAAGAAGTGCTTCTTTATTAAATAACTCACATATAGAAACCTAATAATTAAAAATCTTATACATTTTCAAATCAAATGGCGTAACAAGGGTCTAAACTATCATATGGCTGTGGTGACACAGTTTATTTGGAATTGTGATATCACTGTCTGCTCTACTGGCGATAGTAGTCACCGCTAATCTAAATTACATCTTGTGGGTAGAACAACTGCCTGTTTAGTTGACATATGAATTCAAGCTTAGTATAATTTTTTTATATGTATATTCAAGATTACTAGGAAGCCACAAAAAGAGTTTATTGTTTAGCAAATACTATATGGTTGGTGTAAATGTTTTGTGAATAGAATGTATTGTAAGTTATTCTCTTAATAAGTGCATGTTTTGGCGGGAAATAGTTTTTTCTGACTCTAGGTTGTCAGCATTGTATATTTTTACTTGTGTTGATATCAGCTTAAAATGTTTGAAAATAGTATGAGTTATTTTCGACCTATAATCTTTGGTTACTTTAATTTGCTCTTCAATATTGTTACTATTTATGGAGCAGAATGTGTTACTTTTTAGAAAACGTTCAGTATGTTGATTACTAGTGGTGACCTTCCATGAGTGTTTTCGTGCTCCATTCAGCACAACATTTCTAGGTTAATATCCATTAGAAAGATAGTTTTATTTATACAGTATACCTAATAAATGTTTACTGTTACTGCACCGAAATTCCAAAAACTGCTACTTTTATTTTAATGGTATGTATTTTGAAAAGAAAGCCTTTATTATAATAAGGAATCACCTATTCAATGAGATGATATACAGTTTTGTATAATAGGTTAGGAATATAAGGTAAATAAGCAACCAAACTTGCAGGCGCAGAGCTAGTTTAAAATATAAAAATACAAAGAAAATATGTTTGCATTAAGCATGGAGAAACTGGTGTAATGAATGGAATATCAAGGTGAAATCTTGAGCGCAGACAATGGGGCGCTTGGCTGTGTTGGCTCAGGTGTCTGTGAAACTGTTACAAGTCATTATGTCTCCTAGATATGTCCTATAGGTATAATAATATATATGTATGTATGTTATTCTATAACTGTAGAATTAATAAAAACGTAACATCACGCCTGTAATCCCCGAAGCGGTAGGCAAAAGAGGGTAATACACTTCTGATACGTTTTACGTCCCATGGAATAAGTGTTGGGCCTATTGCAATACTCCGGGCATAGATCCAGACTCCAAGTTTACTATAAATTCTAAATTAGAAAAATCCAATAGTACCCGACCCGGGATTTGAACCCAAGACCTCTCAATCGGCAGGCATGTAATACAATGAACATTATCTTAGTAAATTGGAGATGTGGGTGAACGATTCATAGGACTGCCATATAGAGGCCTTAAGCAGACGGTAAACAATATGTGGTGAACTTTTATAGGTGAATATCGGACACACAGAATGACATTTAAATGTTCCACGCACAAAATAATTTTGGCTTCTTGACAAAATGGATTCCATCACACGAAATAAAAAACATGGTAAAAATATACAACTAAGAATAGAAGATAAATGGGACTGAATTTAGCTTATAGGGCACGATCGTTAGTAATATTGGCAATTCGATATCGAGGCCCTACGAATTGATGTATCGACATTAATAGAACAAAAAACACAACAAAGACCAGAATTATATGACCCTTTTAGGGCGGTATATATTATATTGATACGTATATTTTATATGATACTTTTCTTTCTGTCGTTCTCTCGCTCGTCCCGTCGCTTTCTGTCGTTCTTTACCTCAAGTAAAAAAATATACTGTAACTGTACTGCGCATAGCGTGATCGTAACTTCTATTAGCTGACAAAATAAAAATTAACTTACACCGTGTGCTTTGTATGGTAAAAACTCAAGGATTTTTATGTACATTCTTAACGTCACGCCGTTTTGTGCTCTGCGGTTTTGTCGTATGAAAATCTCTTATATGCAGTGAGGAGGTGTGTAGGCGAGGCGCAGCTAGTCGTGAAGGACGTGAGTGCTTGTACAGTTAAAGAAAAGACTGTTAGAATTGACCACAGGCGAGGTTTACAGAAGCGAACTCTCTGGAAGAAAATATGATCTGATTTAGGTACTATAATGATAGTTAAGGTTATGAGGAAAGATGTTCTCAAAAATATACTGCGTTAGTTCTATGTTCTATGCTTTACTATGCTCAGTGATAGCCTAGTTGTTCAAAATTGAAGCTGTCCTAGGTTCAAATCCTGGCGAGAACTTCTTTACCTTTTTCTAATGAGTGGTTTAAGATTAAATATAACTTATTATGGGGAAAGACATCGTACGGAACTGCGCATCTTAGTTATCAAAAAAAAGTTCTCTAAGGCGTGTAAAGTCTATCAACCAGCACTTGGTCAGCCTGGCGGACTATGTTCTTAACCTTCTCATTCTCATAATTAACCCTCCAACCTTCACCTTCCAAAATCCTACGGGTATTTCGTACCCCGAGTGCAACTCTTATCGACAATTGTATCGTACATAATATCGTACAGCGTTATGATTAAAGACCTCTAATATAAATGTTCGTGAGGTGAACCGTTCAGTAATCTAAAATATAGATAATACTAGAATTAACAAAGTAGACGTTAAAAGACGCTAATTTTATCGAATACATGTATGGGGTAACTGCCATATTGGGGGTTAGGACCGGAAGGAGTTGCGCCGATTAGGATAGGCCTATTTCCTGCAGTGCACTTCTAAAGGCTGACGATAATGATGATGATAACGTGTATTGAGAATAAAATAGAAGGAAATGGATAATAGTGGATGGTAACTAAGGCGGAGATTATTCTCCAACCGAAATTAAACACGTAAATTTCGTTTATGCGTTCGAAGACAAATATGTAGTAGGAATAAGCTTAGATGCATCGAAACCAAGACAATAATAACAGTAATATAATTATTATTATTGAACTTGTTGCAAAGTGAAAAGCACTCGTTATTATCGATGAAATCTTTTCATTCTATTATTTAATTACCATAGTAATAAAATAATAAATAATAATCGACCCATTATAATTCCACTGTTGGAATATGAGTCTCCTCTTATGTTGAGAGGGTTAAGGCCATTATTTACCATACCCTTTCTAAAAAGGGAAAGATGTGTATACGTGTCAAATCTTGCAACTGAAACGAAACACTTTCTGAAATACTATTATGTATATTTGAGGTAGTATATTCGTATGAGAGCATAATTGTATGACATCTTGATTTTTAGCTCTTCCTAATATTTCAAAATATCGTATAGCCTTCAAAAGTATATGTTAAGAAGTTTATATTTGTAGTTTTGTCAGCTGTCCAGCTACCGTAGCATAGGTTCTGGCTGCTTTAGGATAAGATGGACCCGTGTGCACTTGTTTCAAGTTATTATTATTAATTGTTTAATCAATTGCATGTTCATTTATCATACATTAATCAATTAAATGTACAAAGTTTATTTTTGCAACTTTCGATTCTGTTATGCATGGCAGTGATTGAAAAATCATGTCACCACTATCAGCTGTTTTGTTCCTTGGATTATAATCTTCAATCATATCGGCTCTCTTTCAACATCCTCATGTATTATTGTCATTTTTATTTGTAGGCAGCTATGTAATAAATAACACGAAGTCTCTTTTCTTCCTTCCTTCTTCAAATATCCTTCACCTTTTACCACCCACCATTAGGTATAGGTTTCCTTACAGGATGTTCATACAACGTGATATTTTTCTTTAAAAATGACGGTGCACAGTCATCGACTTATCACGAATGAAGCTTTAGAGAATCAATTAGCAACGATAGTCTGAGCGGTGTCGAAGCGTAATATTCTCGAAATTCGTCGAAATACATGTATTCTAGGAAATTGCAGAACATTTTGGAGAATAACCAGATCATTTGGATACGTGTGTGTTATAATAAGTGTGCTAATAGTTTATTGATATTGCGAGTGATGTAGTATGACGTGATGTCAACCATTTCTGGTCGGTGTCGTCATGTATTATTAACATTACGGACAGTTTTTTCCTTCAGCTCTGTCTCCTTTGGCGCTTCCTTTTACCATATAAACTGAATGTAACATCACGTCTGTAATCCCCGAAGGGGTAGGCAGAGGAGTGTAGTACACTCCCACGTTTTTCCATTTACGTTTACGTCTCATGGAACACGTGGTGAGCCTATTGTCATAAACCGAGCTCAGATCCAGACTCGGAGTCGCTACCAGAAATTCTAAGACAGAAAAATCCAATAGTACTTGACCCGGCATTTGAACCCAGAACAGGACTCCAGATCGGCAGTCCACCACTCTACCAACGACGCAGTCAACCATATGAACTGGATTAAATAAATTGTAACAATATAATTATCATGTACTTCAAATTCTTCAAGTGCATGTTTAGTTTGCGCCTTGTCGAAACAAAAGTGTTAAATTGGAGTTTGTGTCGTTGTTGTATAATGTCTAATTTTGAATATTCTTGTCTGCAGAATAGCAAAGAGCAAAATGAGGGCAGCCGCGAGAAGTACAAAGATTTCACATTCGACCACTCCTACTGGTCGTTCGACAGCGACCACACCCACTACGCGTCACAGGAACAGGTATGGGCGACCTTCGGTCACACTCCACTCTTATACTGCTGTTAGACTTTTAACTGATGTTAGACATTTAACTAGTGTTAGACATTTAATGTGAGGCAGTAGCAGTCTTATAAAAATGACGATGAAAAAAAATTTATTCATGAATTACATGAAACAAAAATTCAACCTCCTGTATTTTTATTTTTGTTATTATTATCAACATTAGTATCAGGATCATGTACAGACGATAATGAAAAATTATTCACGAATTATATGATAGAAACGTTAAACTTCCTTTATTTTTATTATTATAACCATAAGCATTATATCAGAAGCGTATACTGGTGACAATGAAAAGAACATTTATAAATTATAAGACCTAACAGATGAACACTAAAAGTGTTTATGGTGATAGATTTTTTTGTGACACATGAATAGGTAATATCCTTTATCCTAAGTATATAGGTCGTATGTTACTCTATATCCCAGAGTGTATTTATCGAGGAACATAAATGTTTATAGGGCGTTCCATTTCTTAACCCTGCGGATAAGATACGTGGAACCAAATCATTGCGTTCCAGGACTTGGAGAGATTTACTAGATAGGGCCTGTATAGCTTCATACGTCTGGACGTCCGGTTATATATATGTACATTGATATGTGTCTCTTGCTTTATGTAATCAAACTGATACTAATATTACTTTGTGTATTTGATTATTTTGAATATATTGTATTATAGGATGTAACATCACGTTACACCTGTATTTCCCCAAAGAGGTAGCCGGTGGAGTGTAGTACAGTAAAAGGAATTAGATTCATCTTAGAAAAACGCAATAACATTTTGACCCGCCCGGGGATCGAACCCAGGACCTTTTAAGCGGCAGTCGCGCTTGCAACAACTGGACATGAGGCAACCAAACTATCTTTACATAGCTCGTAAATTTTTATATAGGAATATCTTATGTTGTAACTAGTGCACTACATGGAGATATTGCTAAATTACTATTCAATTAGAAAAAAAATGTGATGTTTTTATTTCCTATATACCGTATTAAGATTATAAGCGGGAAAAGTCACGTCGATGTACAATTTTCGCACAGAGGACACGAAACGTGCGAGCAGCAAGCGCCGCTTAGCGTACGCTTCGTGTACAATGGCGGTGGACGTAAATTCACAGGCCTTGTGAACCTCGCGCCAAGGTCGTCCGACGATGCGTCACCATGATAATCGGTTGAAAACATACAGATTTACTTACCCACTCGTGGTACATACATTTGTACATACAATGGGTTACAGTAGTGTCTAGCCGCCTGTATCTGGTTAGCAGGTGGACCCGTTTGATCCTTATGATCCCTAACCCGCGGGTAGACAGGAAGGAATGAATGCCAAATATATAACTTGGAGACCTGGCGTGTTTCGTTTACATTCATTCGTTCACTTTCTTTATCCGTACACTTTGGTTTCTGAGGCATTTGACTCCCACATCAGCCAGTACCTGGCCTATTTGCTCTATATTATAATGTCAATAGGTATATTGGATAAGTGAATCTTGATCCTCCTCGGCATCTGCACCCAAATCATCTAAAATTTAATAATGTTTAAACAGACTGCTTTCTGCATCACAATGCTCATAAATGTTACTTTTTCCGCATTACAGTTGAAGATATTAACCCAGATCCACAGCCAAATATCGTCGCATGGCTCGCTCTGTCATACTGCTGTTTATATTTTTAGCTTACCTACCTGGCTTAGGAATTATCTACCGAATTTTGCTATATTTGTATACCTGTAATGAGCAGTCGGGTAGAAATATATGACATATATAAGGAAGGAGACGGGGTTTCTATAAATAAAACATATTTCAATTTATAAAAATTGGATACATTATTGTAAAAGAATATATATCATAAATGTCTGTAAATATAAATTAATAAAAAAAAGTTTGCGTATTTGCAAAAATAACAGGCACATAAATGAATTTACACAGTTATATACCTACGTTTTTAACATTAAACATCACCCGTTGCAATTGTGTAGGAAAATGTCGTGGACCGTCTAAACATCCATCGGTATTTTCATAAAACATCTGGAATAACCTCTCCGCAGATGTCATATATTTAATATGAGTCCGTTTATGAATAATTTAACATCATATAGAGCGCTCAATACATAAAGTTAATTTGTCATCCACGTTCATCACTACATTCAGTTACACAATATTACCCTGTATACGATAATCGATCTTATTCGGAAGAATTATAAATACATAGAAATGTGTTAAATTATGTGTTAAGACAAAATGTCTTTATCGCATCCTAACCTTTCTTCTACGTTCATCAGTCTCTTTACAAAAAGAGATGGTGGATAAATCTTTAAGGATAAACATATAGTATATAGGACTTAGTGCTCTCCGCCTACCCCGTACGACACCTATGGTGTAATAACAATATTTAGCAGTTACAATAATGCCGTTAGTAAAGATAAGTGAGGCGCGAAACGAATAGATATTATGTAACGTGCAATAAAAGCAAACAAATTGCTCGCATTAGACTTGCAAATTGTCGTTAATGTTGCACAAACGAAGTTGCCGCGTTATTGCATCCTCACACACTAGTCTGTGAGATGTACTAGTGATTGTACCCATATCATTGATTAGACATATATCTATACTTGAGAGCAAAGAAATCGCACACCTTAGTGTGTTCAGTTTTGACCAACTTATTTAAAGAAAATATGTAACC